>LGRX02011950.1:0-10329 GCA_001247695.2 Cymbomonas tetramitiformis | reverse complement strand
TGCAGAGACAACCACACCATTCATCCACTGCATAGACCACTTCATCATTCAGCCACTGCAGAGATTACCGCATCATTCAACCACTGTACAGGCCGCTGCATCATTCAACCACTGCAGAGCCAACCGCACCATTCAACCCATGAGACCACTTCATCATTCAACCACTTTGCAGAGACCACCATCATTCAACCACTGTACGAGGCCGGCTTTGCATCATTCAACCCCGCTGCGAAATACCCCGCATCATTCAACCAACGCACAGGACTTTGCATCATTCAACCAGCATGCAGGACCACCGCATCACACATTCAACCCCTTTGTACGGGCCTTTGCATCATTCACAACCACTGCAGAGACCACCGCATCATTCAACCCTTGCGAGACAACCGCATCATTCAACCAACGCACGGTCCATTTGCATCATTCAACCTTCTTGAGACACAACCGCATCATTCAACCTTTGCACAGACCACTTCATCATTCAACCTTTGCCGCAGGACCACCGCATCATTCAACCAGCATGCCAGGCCACGGCTTTGCATCATTCAACCACTGCAGAAATAACCGCATCATTCAACCAGCGCACGGACCACACTTTGCATCATTCAACCACTGCAGAGACCACCGCATTAGTCAACCAGCGTACAGACCCGCGCATCATTCACAACCACTGCGAGAGACCACCGCATCATTCAACTTGAGACAACCGCATCATTCAACCGCGCACCGGACAGCTGCATCATTCAACAAGCTGGAGACAACCGCATCATTCAATAACTTGCCTGAGACCAACGCATCATTCAACCCTTTGCCACCGAGACCACCGCATCCCATTCAGCCAGCGTGCAGACCACCGCATCATTCAACCAGCGCGACCACCGCATTAGTCAGCGCACATGCAGGACCGGTATCGTTCAACCCTTTGCACAGACCAGCGCGTCGTTTAACCCATGCCAGGACCACCGCGTCGTTCAACCAGCGTCCGCATTGACGCATCGTTCGGCCAGCATGCGGCCCAGCTGCGCATCGTTCAACCAGCTTTGTACAGCTCGCTGCATCATTCAACCACTGTACAGCCCGCTGCATCATTCAACCACTGCAGAGACGACCGCACGAGGCTTTGTTATCAACAACCTACCTGCCAGGGATTTGACTTGATCTGACAGCGCGGGCTTGTTGGCTGGATGCTGGTGGGCAGGGATGACCCGTACTCGGCTGATGGCATATTTCAAATCGGAAACCCGTTCTATGATCTGGTGGGACATGCTTTTGCTTTGCCCTTGATCCGACCGATGAAGAGCCCTGTGGTGATCAATCTGTGCCTAGCTACGTGTCTCATCACCCGTTACCGTAGTCCCCCAACTCAGCCAAGCTCAGCCACAACCTCTCAGCCATTCAAGTGGCTGTCATCATTTCCACAATCTCTCAGCCATTCAAGTGGCTGTCATCATTTCCCTCTCAGCCATTCAAGTGGCTGTCATCATTTCCCTCTCAGCCATTCAAGTAGCTGTCATCATTTCTGATTCCTGCGAGTCCCGATTCTCTTGAGTTCTCCTTCAAGTCGAGGTGATTGGTCGAGTGGCTCGAAGGCCCTAGTACAGCGCGACTTGGAGCATCCTTCATTTCGAGGTGATTGGTCGAGTGGCTCGAAGGCCCTAGTACAGCGCGACTTGGAGCATCCTTCAAAACAGAACAGAGACACATGAGGCCGACTTCCTCCGCCATCTTTGGACTTTCTTCGCCATCTTTGGACTTTCTCCGCCATCTTTGGAGCTTTCTGGCTCAGTTTTTCTGAGACCCGCGTTCCCAAGTTGCGGACTTTTCTCACCGTAACGGCCTGACTCATCCCCCTTGATTGCTAAATATGGGCGTCTTTCGCTGCTCGCGTCGCATCTCGCTCAGAGGTCGTCTCTGAAGAGTCGCTGAAGAGTTGGCTGAGGTTCTTTGCTGCAGCACATCCACAGTAATCAGGCCAAGTACTACCCAGATGCGGACGACCTAAACCCCTTTGGAGTCCCCTGGGGGTTTCACGCCTTCGGCATGCACGGAAACACGCATGGCAAGAAGTCCTATCCGGTGGTGCTGGACATCAACCTGGACCTGGACCGAATCAACGAGCTGGTGGACTACCTGCAGGCGTGCAACTACGTGGACGAGTCCGTCACCTCTTTCACCATGCAGATGCTATTGTACAACACCCACAGCCCCTTCTTTGTCAATGTCAAACTGAAGGCCAACTACGACTCCTCCGGCGTGTACCATATCGCATACGACATCACGGTGCGTGCGGCTATGTGCCTCCTCCTCCGCGCCTTGTTCTTATAGTCGTGCTGCTGCTATTCTGCCTCAGGAAGCATGCACTGTGTCTGCAGTGCGGGCGGTGATGTGGAGGGTGGAAGGAGATGAGCAGGCTCTCAGGCCCCGGTGCCAGGAGGGGAGGATGGCCGCCTGGGAGTCAAACTTCTCGGGACTCGGTGAAAGGAATGGGGGGGGATGTAGGCGTTCTAATGGCAAAATATGGGTTTCTTTTGCACACGGATCATTGCCAAAAGGCACACTGCCTGCCCCGAAGGATCATCCATTACACAAAAATAGCTTTTGTCTGACCGGTGCTGTCTAAGCTACCAGCCAGACTTACCAGAGTCAGTGAAAGTCTATTTTGATGGATGTATTTCTTTGAAATAAACCTCTGCAAAGTGAACAGAGATTCCTGGGTTGGGTGGGTAGGGAAGGCAAAAGAACAGCTCTGTTCTTTTGCCTTCGGTAAAAGAACTCCGCGAAAATATTTCCTTCTGGGATATTTTCTGTGCGGCACACTGTAAGTATTAAATCCCTTACTCCTGTAGAAGTAAGCAATCCGGAATCTGCACCAGCACAATGACTGGTAGCACAGACAGCCCGCAACCAGGGGACCCTGAGCCTACACCGGGTGGTGTAGGTACCCCTGGTGAGACTGTATCTCCTCCAGCACCTTCGCTGGAGGTGCAGCTGCTGCTTCAACAGATGAAGCACCAGCGAGAAGCCCACGATGCGGCAATGAAGATCCAGCAAGCAGAGAGCAAGCAGCACGACCTGCAAGCTCAGTTGCTGACAGAGCAGATCAGTGCTCTGCGGGCCGGCGCTGCAAAAGCTCGGGCCGAGAAGGAAGAAGCCACGGCAGCGACGACGTCGACTGGCGACGCAGAGCTGGAGAAGCTCAAACGACTTCCTTACTGTCCTTACGCGCCAGTGAATCCCTTTCCGACGCGTCCGGACACTCTTACGGACGCGATGCCCAAGTTGTTCGACCTGTACGGGGACAAGACACAGGCGGCGTTGAGTAAGAACCCCGTTCTTGGAGGAGCTCTGGAACCGTGTGCTGCGGGGACACAACACCAAGAAGGGCGTCTACGGGTTGTTGTGTAACCGCTACACCATGATCGGGTACAGGGCGATGCTCGAGGGAGACAACGAAGCTCACGGTGGAGCTGAAGTTGTACGGGCAAATCTTGCCTTCATGGAGCAGAAGATTTACGCAGGCACTGAGGGTGTGGTGGCAGACACGATCCTGACAAAATGGCTGGCAGAGTTCGACGCTTCCAAGGCACAAGCAATCCACAGCGCCGCTGCCTGCATCTCTGCTGCTGTGCCGGAGTGCTGGTTGCCACCAAGCTTCTCCGTCCAGTGTCTCAGCAGTGCAGTTTTCCACGGAGTCGCTGTCGCCCGCTGCTGCGGCTGTTCTTCTTCATTTTCTGAGGGAAATACTCGATATTTCTCCTTCTTCAGCACCGTCGTCGTACTCGATCTTCGTTCTTCCATCTTCACCTGTGGCCCCCACGATCCCGGGGTACCACGCCTGGTCCTCCGGCCAAAATACCTCTATTTTGCAACCGGGTCTCACCTCTTCTTCTGGCTTGTTGATCTCTTCGTCGATCTGTCCTGTCCCCACACCCCCCCCTCTCAAGTGAGTACTCACTAGGAGCTGGGGATGTGAAACAAGACTGCGTCCCAGCTGGAGGCTCCGAGCAGCTCGGACCCTCCCAGCCTGCTGGGAGTGAAGAGGTCCCTGCGCCGGGGCACGATCACCACCTCCGCAGCCAGCGCCTCCAGCTCTCGGAACCACGATTGTCCCGGCCAGTACGGTGCCACCACCGTTGCCGCTGCTCCTTCTTCTCGCAGCTTGTGAGCCACCTCGTCCAGCAGACTCCACGGAGGGTTCACCCAGTTGTGCTCCCCCCGCCAATCGTACGCCAGCGAGTCCACCCCCTCGCAGCCCGGGTCGTGCCAGGCACTGTAGTACCTCGGCAGCTGGGCCGAGATCTCGAAGGCGAAGCGGTCCACGGAGTGCTCGCCCCACTGCTCCTCGGCGTACTTGAACCACCTTCCATTGATCCTCCAGTCGTCGAGGTCCTTGTCTCGCGACAGCCGATCCGCCCACTCGTTGGCTTCGCTGCGGATGTACCTCGCCTGCAACTCGATGTCGTGTAAGTCGAGGAGCAATCAGAGCTTCCGCATACGTCGCATCAGCTCTGGGTTTCGTGACGTGAAGTGCGAGAGCATCGCCACCACCGCCTGGTTGTCGCAGTACTACCTTCCCCTCTAGCTCGGAGAGGAACGATCTGACTGTCTTGTAGACCGCCTCGAGCTTGAGGTGGGTGATGTGCAGCTTCTGAAGCTCGTTGCTCCAGAACCCGCGTGCCTCCTTCTTCAGGTACAGCACCCCTCCCCAAGCACAAAGGGAGGAGTCGGTGTGCAGCTTCGCCCTCGTCTGACTCCGCCAGATCTTGCGCCCATTCCACCGACTCGTCGCCGGCAGTTTGGCCCACCACTGTAGGTTTCCCCAGGCTTGCCTCGTCAGCTTCACCTTGGATCCCCAACTGTTCTTCTTGCCGAGCACGAAGTAAAGCTCTCGAAGGTACAGCCTCGCCGTCGGGACAGCCAGGTACACCGACTGGCAGAGTCCATTGAACCCCGCCAGCTCCCGAGCTTGCACCAGCGTCGTTCTCGAGTGGCTCTGCAGAGGATCGCCGTGGCCTTGGAGTGGATCTTCTTGAGTCTTCTTTCCGTCACCCGGAATAAGCCCTCCTCGAAGTCCACCTCGAGCCCCAAGTGCTCCACCAGCTGTGTAGGCTCTCAGTGACCCTTTTTCTCGTTCCGGAATAACCCAAGTCGAGGTAGAAGTTTGCTCACCCGATCCCTCTGCACGAAGGCATCGTCCTGCGTCTTGGTGATCACCATGAAGTCGTCCATGTAGGGCAACACCCTCGCGCCTGCTCAATCCGAGCCTCGTCGAAGTCCTCCTTCTCGTCGCCTCACCGCCCAGCGTCGTCGTACTTCTTGTTCATCTCTCAGCTTCTTGACTTCCTGCCGATCCTTCCCCGCTTGCGGAGAGCGAATCAGCTCCACGAGCGTCTTCATCAACTTGACAAATATTCGTGGTGAGTCCAAACACCCGAAGGGGAGTGCACCGCACTGGTACAGCACCCCCTGGATGTCGAACTGCATGAACTCCTGAAAGTCCGGGTCGATCTCCACTGCGTGGTACCCGTCCTTGAGATCGAAGGTGAAGCACCAGTCGCCCTGACTTCTTCAGGGTCTCCATCTTGCACTTGGACTTCACACAGAACTCGTTCAGCCACCTGAAGTCCATCACCAGTCTCCAGGAGTTCGTGCGTGGCTTGCGCACCAGAAACACCCGCGAAACGTGACGTCTTCGGCGTGCCCGTACCCATGCTCCAGACTGTAGAGCGCGGTCCGTCTCGATGTCCAACCAAGCCTGCTGCTCCGGCGTCAGATCTTGCAGCGAGGTCCCGTGATCGAACTTGGGTGGAGGGCCTTTCACCCACCGTATCTTCGCTCCTCGAGCGATCCATTGCAGTGCTTCGCTGCTCGCGCCTCCAGCGAGCCATGCTCCTTTGCGACAACGTACATACTCCTGTATCGTACGCTGTTTGACCTGAACCCCCGGAGGGAGAGGGGTTAGGTCAGGTGCCCCAAGGCAAATTTAATTCCCCTTCCCACGGGGCTGCGCGGCCTTGCCGCCCTCACCCGGGGAATTCAAAGGAGGAGCTCGATCTCCTCCACGACCACCTCCAACTCGGTGGTCGCTGCGTTGTGCTCAGCTTGCAGCACCCGCCGCCTGCTTCGCTGTCGCCGTCATCACCGACTTGGCCTTGGAGTTATTGAATTCTGCTAGCCACTTCGTCAGGACGGTGTCCGCCACCATGCCCTCCGTGGCAGCGTAAATCTTCTGCTCCATGAACGCCAGCTTCGCCCGCACATCATCAGCTCCACCGTGAGCTTCGTTGTCTCCCTCGAGCATCGCCCTGTACCCGATCATAGTGTAGCGGTTACACGACAGCCCGTAGACGCCCTTCTTGGGTTTGTGTCCCCGCAGCATCCGATTCCAGAGCGTCTCCAGGAACGGGGTGTACTCGGCGTCTGGCAGGTTGTGCAGAAGGTCCATCGTTTCCTCCTCGAAAACGATCGCGTCGTGGAAATACGCGAGTGCTGGTCCCAGTACCATCTGCTCGTACTTCATTGAGGAGTTGGACTTTGTGCTCAACGCCGCGTGCGTCTTGTCCCCGTACAGGTCGAACAACTTGGGCATCGCGTCCGTAAGAGTGTCCGGACGCGTCGGAAAGGGATTCACTGGCGCGTAAGGACAGTAAGGAAGTCGTTTGAGCTTCTCCAGCTCTGCGTCGCCAGTCGACGTCGTCGCTGCCGTGGCTTCTTCCTTCTCGGCCCGAGCTTTTGCAGCGTCGGCCCGCAGAGCACTGATTTGCTCTGCCAGCAGCTGAGCTTGCAGGTCGTGCTGCTTGCTCTCTGCTTGCTGGATCTTCATTGCCGCATCGTGGGCCTGTTGCTGGTGCCTCATCTGTTGAAGCAGCAGCTGCACCTCCAGCGACGTCGCCGGAGGACTCACAGTCTCACCAGGGGTACCTACACCGCCCGGTGTAGGCTCAGGCTCCCCTGATTGCTGGCCGTCTGTGCTACCAGTCATTGTGCTGGTGCAAATTCCAGATTGCTTACTTCTACAGGAGTGAGGGATTTAATTACTTACAGTGTGCCGCACAGAAAATATCCCAGAAGGAAATATTTTTCGTGGAGTTCTTTTACCGAAGGCAAAAGAACAGAGCTGAAGCCGATGTGGCTTTTTGTCTAGTTTCTGTGCCACTGTCACGTGACACGAACCGTCACTAGCGCTGCAAAGCATGACACGGGTCATTTGATCTACACGTGGCAGAAACCACTAAAGTTCCACCGGGTGGCTCCAATTTAAACAGAAGAGGGAGGTCATGGGGGATGGGGTAATGCAAGGTTTGTCGACCTGCTGGGCGTAAGAGCGGGGAGAGGGAGGCCTGGGGTAAACAGACCGTCTTCTGACCAAAGATAAAAGTGATGGGAGATGGAGGTGAGAGAGGGGGTAATAAGCAGGCTGTCTAGGCCTAATAACAGACGAGTGGGAAGAGGGCGGTGGGGGAAGTACTCAGGCTTTTCAGACTTAGTGACAGAAAGGGGGTGACACGGAGGCAAGGTGAGGGGCTGCAGCGTCCAACTTCAGTGGACAGAAGAGAGGAGAGAAGGTGGGGGGGGGGAGGAGGTTATGCAGGCGCTGAGGACCAGGTGGCATGAGAATCGCGCGGACATTGTGCGGATCGTCTTGGAGGTTGCGGTGTTGCTCCTCTTTTTCAGCAGCTCCTGCAGGTGACCTCTGTGGGAGCGCTTCCGCCGCATGTGTCACTTGGGGCTCGAAGCGGGCGAGTGCAGACGGGCAGTGGAGAGATGACGAAGCTGCGGGCGCCAGCATGAGGGAGGCCCGATGCTGATGGCGGGGGGGTCCGTCGGGCAGCGAGCTGAGGGACCTAATCGAGATGAAGCGCACCACCGGAAGCGTCCTGCCCTACTTCACGGACCTGTTCAACGTCATCGACATCACTGCAATTTTACTGCTCTTCTCCACCATCTGCATCTACGTCGTGCTTCTGGTGAAGATGGATGGCTTCAATTTAGCTGTCCGGTATCACATTTACGAGAGTCTCACCGGGACAGACGAGTTTGGCGAACACGTGAACTGGTTGCAGCTCCATGATGGTAACACCCTATGTGCCCCCTCCCTCTCCCCAGCCATTGTCGCCTTTATTCCCATTGAGCCGCATGGTAGCCGCTGAAGGGACCTCGAGCTTTTCGATCTCCGCATCGGTCCGTCCACACTTTTGGCCAGATTCCAAGTTGATGCCTCGCGCACTGCGGTGTCGCCCTCCCCTTCGATGATGGAGTGCCCTTGGTGTCATGGCGGGTCCTCCTCATTTTGAAACGTTCGCCCACACGAGCACGTCACACGAGCACCGATTTTATTGGATTGGAATTGTGCCGGCTAGGAGGCCCAGAACCGGAGTTGAGGAGTGGTCTTTGCGGGAGCCTAGATGGGCGCTACTTATCCGAGTTCTCCGAGAAGCTGGACTACTTCACGGAGATGATGGAGCTGAAGAAGATGTACCACTTCTACACCGCGCTGGTCATTGTGACCACCCTCCTGCGTGTGCTGAAGCTGATGGACTTCCACCCAGACATCGGCATGATCACCCGCACCGTGCGCCAAGGGGGTGAGCCCTCCTTTACAGGCGGTCCGGGCAATCTATCGCCATTTCCGCTCCATCCCCGTCAGCCTAAGCTCGAAATGGCAACGCCTCGCCCCGTGGCGGTCAGGCACTGAGAGGGGTGCGTGCGCGGGATGCGCCCACAGGCACGGATCTGATCAACTTCATGGGACTGCTGGTGACCATCATGCTGATCTACGCGATAATGGGGTACATCCTCTTTGGGAATACCGTGGAGCGCTTCAACCGGCTCGACTACAGCTTGCTCACGTGCTTTGCGATGATGATTGGCGACACGGCGTTCAGCGAGGACATCCCGAATCTCGAGGGCAAGGTTGCCCAGAGCACCGGGTCCATCTTCTTCTACTCCTTCATGACCCTCGTCTTCCTCTTTCTGTTCAGTGGTGCGATCTCGCATCCTTGCTGTCCTGCATGTCCTCACCCCCTCCCGCACCGCATGCCCCATCCTTTTCGTATGTTCTCCACCACCTCTTTGCGCTCCTCCGCTCCCCTTCCTCCCTTCCTCCCTTCCTCCCTTCCGCAGAGGTTTGCATGCTGCTACCTGGGGTCTTGGGCGGGTCGACTTTCGTTAGCTGGCTCCCGCCCAGTCGCTGGGGTGCCTCGGGCATGTGCAAAGGGGTCTCATGGTGCTGAGGGTGCCCGCAGCCTTCATAGCTATCATCGTGTCGGCACTGGAGGACGTGAAGAGAGAGAACATTGGGGAACCGAAGTCCGACCTCATCACAGATTTCACAGATCTCGCCCACTACTACGGGCACACCTTGGCAGCGAATGGTATGGGGCTGCTGCGACGCTTGAATGTTCATACCTGGTTCCCGTGGCTATCTACAGTGACCGAAGATAAGCTCTACATGCAGCTCAACCAATGGAATGCCAACATCCAAGGCGCTTCAGCGCCCCTCGACTCACCGCGGTGAGGCCTGCCACGCCCCGCTGCCACGCTGGAGCCCGCAGCCTTCAAGCCAGCGCAAGATGCTAAACATCAGGCCGCGAGTCTCACCCGGCGTGGCGGGGGTTGGAGGCCAGCGGCAAGGGGGGATTGAGTGCGGGTCTCATGAGGGGTGGTGGGGGGTGGGCCGGCGGCAAGGGAGGATTAGTGCCGGGTCTCACGGGCAGTGGGGTGGAACGCCTTGCGGCAAGGGCGGCGAGATGCTCGCGGCAGGGGAGTCAGATGCCCTGCGGCCGGGGGGTCGAATAGGGGGGAAGGCAGAAATTGAATATGGTTGATGGTGCGAGGACTGTGGTGTTTGGCTGTTTGCATTTCTCAGTGACCTCGTTGAAAGGGTGAGACAGGCACATGGCAAACAGATTCAGACAAGGTCTCTCAACATCAAAGTTGCTTGGCAGTCGGCGAGTCCATTCTCGCTCCTCAGGTGTCGCTCGTCGGATCTGACGTGGCGCGCTCCGAGCGGCCGTCGATATTTCTAGATCAAGTGGCTCCCGCGCGCCTTGATTCGTCATCAGCTTCGAGGGTTGTTACCTCTTCAGCTTCGAGGGTTGTTACCTGTTCGGAGCCAGCTTGACAAGGAACAAAGACCATGTTACAGACCCGAAAAATTCATGTCCAACTTTCTCCACCGATCCCGCAGCTTTTTGGCTAATGCGTTGACGGGGTTGCGCCGGGATTGGACGGGTTTTGAGCGACAAAAATCATGCCATCGCAATGATATTCCCAACTGGCCCCTGCAGCCTTAAGTGTCTTCAGTCTTCTGGTAGACTTCGGTGCTCG
>LGRX02011949.1:0-15769 GCA_001247695.2 Cymbomonas tetramitiformis | reverse complement strand
GGAAAACTGTAGACTTTGAGACAGTGTTAAAGACAGAGAGCTCAAAAGTACAATTTCAAAGACAGTATGACAGTATGACTGAATGATAGTATGACAGTATGACTATATGATTGAGTACAGTACTATGTGTAAAGGTGGACAGAGCAATGATGACAATGAGATTACTAGAGACAGAAGATCAATTCAAAATGTATATAGTATCTGTCACAGAACACAAGAGTACTAGTACGAGTATAGAAGGAGCTATGACTGAGTAACAGTGAGCACTTGAACAGTGCTATGTGATATATGCACTGTGTGTAACAAACAAACACTCTTATCAGTTTTAATATCATTCAACAGTGTGTGTGTGTGTAAGTTCGTACACTTTCTACTAGATATATGAAGTAAGTAGAAGTTGATTATCCTAGGTTATGGGCTTGGTGTGGATATAAGAGAGAGGAGTTATGACGGACGCGGGGAAGAAGTATCCTACGCGGGAATCGCAGCTTCAGGAATTGGTAGAGCAACAGGCTGCTTTTATGAAATCTATGGCAGAGACAATTCAGGTCTTGACTGCTGAGAAGAAAGAGTCTGTGAAATCGACAGAGAATGAAGAAGCTGCGTCGGGTGCAATGAGCCCTGCCAACGCACAGAAGACAGTTCAGTGCGTTGTGAAGTTGTTGGGTACGACGAAGTACACGGGAACAGAGAGGAATCAGTATGAATCCTGGGTTCAATTTAAGACACAGTTAGAGTCAGCAATCACGTTTTATCCTGAGCTGCTAGAACTTGTGTGCGACTATCAAGTGTCAGATATTGCAGATATCAAAGGACTGAACTTGTTTATGCCTAAATCGAGAAGATATAGTAACACGACCACAGAGGAGAAGCCTTCATCACGGGCAGAGGAGGGAGCTGTTGACACGGAGGACGACGAGTCTGAAGACGGCGACAGCTTTATCACTGTGCCTGGTTCTGCCAGTGTGGCGAGTACAGTGTTGTCTGCAATTTTGAAGCAGGTGACAGCCGGGGACGCCTTTGACGTTGTACGACGGTGTGGCAACGACGGGTTGAAGGCTTTCAGGAAACTGAAGTGCAGAGTGGAGCCGCAGCTGTTTGGCCAACTCGCGGGCTCAATGAAGAAGCTATGCAAGCTGTCGGTGAACGTCAAAGAGGACCCGGTGAAGCAGTTGGGATACTTTGGTGACGTAATGAGTTCAGTGGCCAACTACGGGGGTGCAAAGCTTGATCCGACAACTGTGGAGGTGCTGGTGACTGCAATGGCTGTTGCGGCTATGCCTATGGAGTACTCGCAAGTGGTTGCTAATATCAGTAAGGAACGACGTCCTTCGTTTGATATGCTTGTGCAGAGGTCTGAGTACTTCTTTGTGAATGTCGTACAACAATCGTTGGTTCCTTCATCGGGTATTGTGGGGGCTACTGTGGACGAGGAGACTGTTGCAGTGGCAAGAGCTCTGGTTGCGGACAGAAGGAGGCAGAGCGAGGAGAAGAGGTTCAATGACGGGAAGAAATTGATATGTCCTACGTGCTCTGGTGTACACTCTGCAGAGAAGTGCTGGATAAGCAACCCGGCGGGTATGGAGGAGTTCATCAAGCTTAATCCTGCTAAGGAGAAAGGGGTTCGTGAGAACTATGCGCGGAGGCTTAAGAAAATCGCGGTGAAGAAGATACCTGACGCAGTAGCAGCGACGGTGGAGAGGGTAACTTCATCGAGTTCAGCGAGGCCGCGTCGTACAGAAGTTTCTGCGGAGGAGCTGTGGAGCTTGGAGAATCATGAAGAAGTTCATGTTGCCTGTCCGGTGGTCGCTACAGTGGCAAACCAGAAGGTGGTATACACTGGTGAGGTATTGGAGGACACCTGGGTGTACGGTGTGTACAACAGAGACAAGGAAAATGACGCACTAGTGCAGAATGAGTACTATGAGGACTCGGTACAGGTGTCAGGAGGAGACCTGTGTGCAGCGACTGTGGTGGACTCTGATAGAGAGCTGTATTTTGACAGCATGGCCACGAGGTCTATTTTTAATGACCTGTCTATGTTTGAGGGCGCTCAGGTGAATGCGTCATCAGCGGTGGCGTTCAAGGTCATGGCTGGAGAGGTGACGACGTCTCGTGGGGGAGGCCGTGGGTATATTACCTTGTGGAATCGGGTGACGAAGAAGGCTGACGTGCTGCTGGTGGAGGCGCAGTATGTGCCTGAGTCCCCCTTCAATCTGGTATCCGCGGTGAGCCTGGAGGACAAGTACGGTCTGTATGCACAGTTTGGGGACCGTGTACTGAAGGACAAGAAGAATCTGTGCGAGTACGACGTCTGCAGAAAGGGGAACGTGTATGTTTTACCTGAGGTCATCGTACAGGAGGCTGCGCTGCCGGGGGTGGAGTGCGGCAAGAAGGAGAGTTGTCCGGTGAGGGACAAATGCAACTGGAAGTTCACCGAGTTCCAGAGGTGGAACAGTGAGAAGGGGCCCTTTCATCTGGATATGTGTGCTGACGAGCACAATCGGCAGGTGAGCGAGTACTACTCTTTGGTGAACTCGGTGTTTCTTCATTGTCTGACGGGACGGAGCTTCTGGGGTAACCCACCATACGACGATATGTTCATTGAGAGACTGCTGACCAAGATACTCATGGACTTTCCTAAGGACCCCGTGCACACGAAGTTTATGCTTGTGGTGCCGTACAAGCCAAATGCTGCGTGGTGGGGCTTGACGACGAAGTTCGAGGAGCTGCACGTATACTCTAAGGGCAGCGTGATATTTTCGGCGAGAACGGACCAGTGCTATAACGTGTCTGAGCTGGAGGAGTCCGAGCCTGGTCGTGTATTTATCCAGGGGACTCCGTGGCCGGTGGTTGTGTTGTATCTTGATCAGTATGTGGTCCCGAGGGTGGACGTGAAGGTTGTTGCACACCTCAGGCTTGGTCATGCTTGTGATAAGTATGTGGAGGCCATGGACCTTCAGGGGTTGGACCTTGGGGTCAACTCTGAGGAATTGAGGAACAGCAGTGTACTGAGCTGTTCGGTGAACTGTATGGCGTGCCAGGTGGCGGCGCCGAAGAGGCCATCACAGACGACAGATAGGGGAAGGGTCCCGAAGTCTGTACGGAAGGTGGTGGACAAGAGGGAGGTGTCCGTCAAGATGGGGCAGCTGACGTTCACTGACCATGGTGGACCGTTCGTGACATCTACAAAAGGTTATCGTGGGTACACTATTCACGTGGATGACTTTTCAGACGTGTGTCATTTCTATGTCTGGAAACAGAAGCTGGAGTATGTGGACGCTCTGGAGGACTATCGCAAAATGGTGAGGGCGACTGGGCGAGTGTTCCTTGAGGAGGAGACTCGTGTTGAGCAGGTGGTGTACGACTTGGACGTGCTGGTGTTGCACTCTGACAATGACTCTACCATCGTGTCTGGAAAGACCAAGAAGTACTGTGAGGACAATGCTATTGTGCAGAGGACAACGTCACCGTACTTGCACGAGAACAATGCCAGGGCGGAGACCATGAACAAGTTTCTGCAGACGAAGGCGAGGGCTATGTTGGCGACTGCTGGTTTGCCCGCGACTATGTGGCCTTTGGCTATGAGGCACGCTGTGTATCTTATCAATCGACTTTGCAAGGCTGGGCTGGGTATGCAGTCCAGCTTGCAGGTGCTGAACCAGAAGTACGATCTGTCTGTGCTACGAGTGTTTGGTTGTCGTGCGTATGCTTTCATCGACGCGAGCCTGCGTTCCAAACTGGCTGATCGGGCTACTCCCTTGATCTACGTGGGACACGAAGAGCGATCTACGGCTTATCTGCTATACAGCCAGGACAAGGAGAAGGTGGTCAGAAGTGGTATGGTCCGGTTCGACGAGCGCGTCGATCAGTATGGAAAGCTGGTGATGTCTTGGGATCCCTCTATGCTGACACCGTTGAGATCGTTGTACGACTGCGAGGCTTTGGATGGAAACTTCGTTTCAGCGTTTGTGGGTACAGCGACAGTTATACTGGAAGTGCGTGCCTACGTGGAGCCAAAGGGTGATGAGTTCACTGGTGTAGTGAAGTTGAACAGTGCTGGTGGAAGATCATTTTGGACACCGGTGAGTGTGTTTCTGGAAGCACGGGTGGAGCATCTTGAGTTGCTGTTTGAGTTTTGTGTGCAGTTGACAGTGAACTCATTCTATCCTTTGTTTGAGAAGGTGGAATTGCAGCAGTCAGGAGGAGGTGCATGGGAGGCAGCAGTGGTGTGTGCTACGGCACGAGAGGATCACGTGTTGCCGTATCAGGTGATATTGGAACGTCATGCTGGAGTGAGTGGCTCGGCAGTTGATGTGTGTGAGGCTCGAGTGAGGTTTGAGAATCGTCATGTTGCTTTGGCAGCTCGTGAGGAGAAATTGACGGGGTTGCCAGTTGGAGTGACCGAGCCGAAAGGATGGGTTCAGTTGTTGAAGGGACCTGACGCAGTGCAGTGGCAGGAGTCAGATCACAAGGAGGAGTGCGCTCTCATTGACGTGAAGAAGGCAATCGCGCCGGTGGAGACGGTACCGGCTGGTGAGAAGGTAATGCGCATGGTGGCTGTGTACAAAGCGAAGCTGGACTCTGCTGGAGAGCTGATTGAGAGGAAGACCAGATGGGTGGTGTGTGGTAATGGTCAGCAGCATGGGGTGCACTATGAGGGCGTGTATGCTCCGTGTACACAGTTGTCAACGTTGAGAATTCTTATTCAGCTCAGTTTGGTGTTGGGACTATTGGCCTTTGCTCTGGACGTCATCACCTGCTTTTTGAACGGAGAGCTGGACGTGGACACTCCTATGTATGTCAGCTGGCCTAATGCACGGACAGTACGGGGAGTACTGTATGGAATTTTGCAGAAGAGTGTGTACGGCTTGTAACAGGCACCGCGCATCTGGTACAAGACGAGCAAGAACTTTCTGCTGGCTTATGACCACAGGCTCCGGGTGTCAAACATTGACCCGTGTCTCTTTTACATCTGGCAGCTTGGTACTCTGGTGGTGTTTGTGTACGTACATGTGGACGACTACACGGTGTTCACTTCATCAGTGGAGTGGAAGGTGGAATTCTTCAGAGCATTCAGTGAGAAGTGGCCTAGTAAGGACAAGGGCCCGTTGGTGGAGTTGCTGGGCATGAGTTTGACTTTCAGTGACTATGGTCTTGTCAGGGAGTGCCAAATCAGTCAGGTTGGGTTGATACAACGTATGTTGGAGAGGTATTCTATGCAGGACTGCAATCCGTGTATGACACCTATGGAGCCCAGATTGTCTTTGTTGCCTGTGGACTCGGAGGAGAAGTTGGAGAAGCTTCCTTATGTCAATCTGGTGATGGAACTGATGTGGTTGGCACGTTGCTCACGGCCTGATATTCTGACAGCGGTCTGTTATTTGGCCAGGTTCTCTCACTGCTATGGGCAGTTGCATTGGCAGCATTTGAAACGTGTGCTGAGATATTTGAAGGGAACTGTTCATGTTTGCTTGACTTTGCAGTGCAGTTCGCCAGCGTCACTGACTGCAGAGTTGATAGTGACAGCTTATATAGACGCGGACCATGCTGCAGATAAAGTGACCAGGCGCTCTGATACAGGTTCACTGGTGCGACTGAATGGAAGCACTGTCATGTATTCGTCAAAGTTGCAAAAGACAGTTGCAGTTAGCACAGTAGAGGCAGAATTGATAGCGCTGTCAGAATGTGCACGGGACGTTGAGTATGTTGTCAATCTGCTGGCTGAATTTTCGCCTGTTAAGCACCCTGTCACAATTCATGGAGACAATCATGCTTCGGTGGCACAGGCAGAGAATGTTCTGAACAATGCAGCGACACGTCATGTGGCAGTGAGAAATCGATATGTGGCAAAGTTGGTAGAGCTGAACAGAGTTGTTATTGCAAAAGTGCCTACGAAGGAGAATTTGGCAGACTTCTTTACCAAAAGTCTTGCTTTGGACCGTTTTCAGGTACTCAGTGCTGTGGTATTGAGATATTTTCGAAGAGCATGAGTAAGGAGGAGTAGGAAAACTGTAGACTCTGAGACAGTGTTAAAGACAGAGAGCTCAAAAGTACAATTTCAAAGACAGTATGACAGTATGACTGTATGACAGAGTACAGTACTATGTGTAAAGGTGGACAGAGCAATGATGACAATGAGATTACTACAGACAGAAGATCAATTCAAAATGTATATAGTATCTGTCACAGAACACAAGAGTACTAGTACGAGTATAGAAGGAGCTATGACTGAGTAACAGTGAGCACTTGAACAGTGCTATGTGATATATGCACTGTGTGAAGCAAACAAACACTCTTATCAGTTTTAATATCATTCAACAGTGTGTGTGTGTGTTCATACACTTTCTACTAGATATATGAAGTAAGTAGAAGTTGATTATCCTACACGTGCCAGCAGCGGCCCGTGCTGTGGCAAGCTGGGCGCCTTCAGGCACACTCAGCATGCCCTTGCTGTCCCTGTGTGCTATATATCACCGCTCTCGCACCTTATCAGCGGTATGGATGTTGGCTCCGAGCTCCACCAGCTTCACCACCACTTCCTGGTGGCCGTTGTAAGCTGCGACGTACAAGGGTGTACTTCCATCCTGTGTGCCCTCCACCCACCCAGCATGGCCTGATCCCTCCGCCCCTATCTCTCACATATGCATCGCCATGACCTGCCATACGAGCTCATCATCGGCATACCCCCCCTGACACGGTGGCACAGCCAGCTGCATGCGCAACCCCTGCCCAGGCCGCCCTCACCATACCCCCACCTTCTTCGCCATGCACCCCTTAGAGCAGGCCACACTCGCGCCATCCGCAGTCACGCGTGTTTCTACCCCATGTCCTCGGACCTGTACCATGACCGTGCTTGCGGGAGTGATCGGCATGCCCTCGCTCCTCGCTTGGCTATTGCCTCAACGCGCACTGCCGCCCCGTCATGTACATGCCGTGCCGGATGTGCCACCTCGGGTGCTCCACAATGCACGTGCCCGGCAGCGGCCCGTGCTGTGGCAAGCTGGGCGCCTTCAGGCTCACTCAGCATGCCCTTGCTGTCCCTGTGTGCTATATATAACCGCTTCCTCACCTCATCAGCGGCATTGACGTTGGCTCCGAGCTCCACCAGCTTCACCACCACTTCCTGGTGGCCGTTGCAAGCTGCGGCGCGCAAGGGTGTCCTTCCAGCCTGTGTGCCCTCCACCCATCCAGCATGGCCTGATCCCTCCGCCCCCATCTCATACGTGCATCGCCATGGCCTGCCATATGAGCTCATCATCGGCATACCCCCCCTGACACGGTGGTACAGCCAGCTGCATGCGCAACCCCTGCCCAGGCCGCCCTCACCATACCCCCACCTTCTCCGCCATGCACCCCTTAGAGCAGGCCACACTCACGCCATCCGCAGGCATGCGTGTTTCTACCCCATGTCCTCGGGCCTGTACCATGACCGTGCTTGCAGGAGTGATCGGCATGCCCTCGCTCCTCGCTTGGCTATTGCCTCAACGCGCACTGCCGCCATGTCATGCACATGCCGTGCCGGATGTGCCACCCCGGGTGCTCCACAATGCACGTGCACGGCAGCGGCCCGTGCTGTGGCAAGCTGGGCGCCTTCAGGCACACTCAGCATGCCCTTGCTGTCCCTGTGTGCTATATATAACCGCTCTCTCACCTAGCGGCGGCATGGATGTTGGCTCCGAGCTCCACCAGCTTCACCACCACTTCCTGGTGGCCGTTGCGAGCTGCGGCGTACAAGGGTGTCAATCCATTCTGTGTGCCCTCCACCCACCCAGCATGGCCTGATCCCTCCGCCCCCATCTCACAAATCCATCGCCATGACCTGCCATACGAGCTCATCATCGGCATACCCCCCGTGACACGGTGGCACAGCCAGCTGCATGCGCAACCCCTGCCCAGGCCGCCCTCACCATACCCCCACCTTCTCCGCCATGCACCCCTTAGAGCAGGCCACACTCACGCCATCCGCAGTCACGCGTGTTTCTACCCCATGTCCTCGGGCCTGTACCATGACCGTGCTTGCGGGAGTGATCGGCATGCCCTCGCTCCTCGCTTGGCTATTGCCTCAACGCGCACTGCCGCCCCGTCATGCACATGCCGTGCCGGATGTGCCACCCCGGGTGGTCCACAATGCACGTGCATGGCAGCGGCCCGTGCTGTGGCGAGCTGGGCGCCTTCAGGCACACTCAGCATGCCCTTGCTGTCCCTGTGTGCTATATATAACCGCTTCCTCACCTCATGAGCGGCATGGACGTTGGCTTCGAGCTCCACCAGCTTCACCACCACTTCCTGGTGGCCGTTGTAAGCTGCGGCGTACAAGGGTGTCCTTCCAGCCTGTGTGCCCTCCACCCACCCAGCATGGCCTGATCCCTCCGCCCCCATCTCACACATATGCATCGCCATGACCTACCATACGAGCTCATCATCGGCATACCCCCCGTGACACGGTGGCACAGCCAGCTGCATGCGCAACCCGTGCCCAGGCCGCCCTCACCACACCCCCACCTTCTCCGCCATGCACCCCTTAGAGCAGGCCACACTCATGCCATCCGCAGTCACGCGTGTTTCTACCCCATGTCCTCGGGCCTGTACCATGACCGTGCTTGCGGGAGTGATCGGCATGCCCTCGCTCCTCGCTTGGCTATTGCCTCAACGCGCACTGCCGCCATGTCATGCACATGCCGTGCCGGATGTGCCACCCCGGGTGCTCCACAATGCACGTGCCCGGCAGCGGCCCGTGCTGTGGCAAGCTGGGCGCCTTCAGGCACACTCAGCATGCCCTTGCTGTCCCTGTGTGCTGTATATAACCGCTTCCTCACCTTATGAGCGGCATGGATGTCGGCTCCGAGCTCCACCAGCTTCACCGCCACTTTCTGGTGGCCGTTGTAAGCTGCGACGTGCAAGGGTGTACTTCCATCCTGTGTGCCCTCCACCCACCCAGCATGGCCTGACCCCTCCGCCCCCATGTCACAAATCCATCGCCATGACCTGCCATATGAGCTCATCATCGGCATACCATCCGCGACACGGTGGCACAGCCAGCTGCATGCGCAACCCGTGCCCAGGCCGCCCTCACCACACCCCCACCTTCTCCGCCATGCACCCCTTAGAGCAGGCCACACTCACGCCATCCGCAGGCATGCGTGTTTCTACCCCATGTCCTCGGGCCTGTACCATAACCGTGCTTGCAGGAGTGATCGGCATGCCCTCGCTCCTCGCTTGGCTATTGCCTCAACGCGCACTGCCGCCCCGTCATGCACATGCCGTGCCGGATGTGCCACCCCGGGTGCTCCACAATGCACGTGCCCGGCAGCGGCCCGTGCTGTGGCAAGCTGGGCGCCTTCAGGCTCACTCAGCATGCCCTTGCTGTCCCTGTGTGCTGTATATAACCGCTCTCTCACCTTAGCGGCGGCATAGATGTGGGCTCCGAGCTCCACCAGCTTCACCACCACTTCCTGGTGGCCGTTGAAAGCTGCGACGTGCAAGGGTGTACTTCCATCCTGTGTGCCCTCCACCCACCCAGCATGGCCTGATCCCTCCGACCCCATCTCACATATGCATCGCCATGACCTGCCATACGAGCTCATCATCGGCATACCATCCGCGACACAGTGGCACAGCCAGCTGCATGCGCAACCCGTGCCCAGGCCGCCCTCACCACACCCTCACCTTCTCCGCCATGCACCCCTTAGAGCAGGCCACACTCACGCCATCCGCAGGCATGCGTGTTTCTACCCCATGTCCTCGGGCCTGTACCATGACCGTGCTTGCAGGAGTGATCGGCATGCCCTCGCTCCTCGCTTGGCTATTGCCTCAACGCGCACTGCCGCCCCGTCATGCACATGCCGTGCCGGATGTGCCACCTCGGGTGCTCCACAATGCACGTGCACGGCAGCGGCCCGTGCTGTGGCAAGCTGGGCGCCTTCAGGCACACTCAGCATGCCCTTGCTGTCCCTGTGTGCTGTATATAACCGCTCTCTCACCTTATTGGCGGCATGGATGTCGGCTCCGAGCTCCACCAGCTTCACCACCACTTCCTGGTGGCCGTTGTAAGCTGCGACGTGCAAGGGTGTCCTTCCATCCTGTGTGCCCTCCACCCACCCAGCATGGCCTGATCCCTCCGCCCCCATCTCACAAATCCATCGCCATGACCTGCCATATGAGCTCATCATCGGCATACCCCCCCTGACACGGCGGCACAGCCAGCTGCATGCGCAACCCGTGCCCAGGCCGCCCTCACCATACCCCCACCTTCTCCGCCATGCACCCCTTAGAGCAGGCCACACTCACGCCATCCGCAGGCACGCGTGTTTCTACCCCATGTCCTCGGGCCTGTACCATGACCGTGCTTGCAGGAGTGATCGGCATGCCCTCGCTCCTCGCTTGGCTATTGCCTCAACGCGCACTGCCGCCATGTCATGCGCATGCCGTGCCGGATGTGCCACCCCGGGTGCTCCACAATGCACGTGCCCGGCAGCGGCCCGTGCTGTGGCAAGCTGGGCGCCTTCAGGCACACTCAACATGCCCTTGCTGTCCCTGTGTGCTATATATAACCGCTTCCTCACCTCATCAGCGGCATGGATGTCGGCTCCGAGCTCCACCAGCTTCACCACCACTTCCTGGTGGCCGTTGCAAACTGCGGCGTACAAGGGTGTACATCCATTCTGTGTGCCCTCCACCCACCCAGCATGGCCTGATCCCTCCGCCCCCATCTCACATATGCATCGCCATGACCTGCCATATGAGCTCATCATCGGCATACCCCCCCTGACACGGTGGCACAGCCAGCTGCATGCGCAACCCGTGCCCATGCCGCCCTCACCACACCCCCACCTTCTCCGCCATGCACCCCTTAGAGCAGGCCACACTCACGCCATCCGCAGGCATGCGTGTTTCTACCCCATGTCCTCGGGCCTGTACCATGACCGTGCTTGCAGGAGTGATCGGCATGCCCTCGCTCCTCGCTTGGCTATTGCCTCAAAGCGCACTGCCGCCCCGTCATGCACATGCCGTGCCGGATGTGCCACCCCGGGTGCTCCACAATGCACGTGCACGGCAGCGGCCCGTGCTGTGGCAAGCTGGGCGCCTTCAGGCATACTCAGCATGCCCTTGTTGTGCCTATGTGCTATATATAACCGCTTCCTCACCTCAATATCATTAGCGCCATGGATGTTGGCTCCGAGCTCCACCAGCTTCACCACCACTTCCTCGTGGCCGTTGTAAGCTGCGACGTGCAAGGGTGTCAATTCATTCTGTGTGCCCTCCACCCACCCAGCATGACCTGATCCCTCCGCCCCCATCTCACATATGCATCGCCATGACCTGCCATATGAGCTCATCATCTGCATACCCCAACTGACACGGTGGCACAGCCAGCTGCATGCGCAACCCGTGCCCAGGCCGCCGACACCACACCCCCACCTTCATCGACATGCACCCCTTAGAGCAGGCCACACTCACGCCATCCGCAGTCACGCGTGTTGCTACCCCATGTCCTCGGGCCTGTACCATGACCGTGCTTGCAGGAGTGATTGGCATGCCCTCGCTCCTCGCTTGGCTATTGCCTCAACGCGCACTGCCGCCCCGTCATGCGCATGCCGTGCCGGATGTGCCACCCCGGGTGCTCCACAATGCACGTGCACGGCAGCAGCCCGTGCTGTGGCAAGCTGGGCGCCTTCAGGCACACTCAGCATGCCCTTGCTGTGCCTGTGTGCTGTATATAACCGCATTCACACCTTATTGGCGGCATGGAGGTTGGCTCCGAGCTCCACCAGCTTCACCACCACTTCCTGGTGGCCGTTGCAAGCTGCGGCGTACAAGGGTGTCAATCCAGCCTGTGTGCCCTCCACCCACCCAGCATGGCCTGATCCCTCCGCCCCCATCTCACAAATCCATCGCCATGACCTGCCATACGAGCTCATCATCGGCATACCCCCCGTGACACGGTGGCACAGCCAGCTGCATGCGCAACCCCTGCCCAGGCCGCCCTCACCATACCCCCACCTTCTCCGCCATGCACCCCTTAAAGCAGGCCACACTCACCCCATCCGCAGTCACGCGTGTTTCTACCCCATGTCCTCGGGCCTGTAACATGACCGTGCTTGCAGGAGTGATCGGCATGCCCTCGCTCCTCGCTTGGCTATTGCCTCAACGCGCACTGCCGCCCCGTCATGCACATGCCGTGCCGGATGTGCCATCCCGGGTGCTCCACAATGCACGTGCACGGCAGCGGCCCGTGCTGTGGCAAGCTGGGCGCCTTCAGGCACACTCAGCATGCCCTTGCTGTCCCTGTGTGCTGTATATAACCGCTTCCTCACCTTATCAGCGGTATGGATCTTGGCTCCGAGCTCCACCAGCTTCACCACCACTTCCTGGTGGCCGTTGCGAGCTGCGACGTACAAGGGTGTCAATCCATCCTGTGTGCCCTCCACCCACCCAGCATGGCCTGATCCCTCCGCCCCCATCTCACATATGCATCGCCATGACCTGCCATATGAGCTCATCATCGGCATACCCCCCCTGACACGGTGGCACAGCCAGCTGCATGCGCAACCCGTGCCCATGCCGCCCTCACCACACCCCCACCTTCTCCGCCATGCACCCCTTAGAGCAGGCCACACTCACGCCATCCGCAGGCATGCGTGTTTCTACCCCATGTCCTCGGGCCTGTACCATGACCGTGCTTGCAGGAGTGATCGGCATGCCCTCGCTCCTCGCTTGGCTATTGCCTCAACGCGCACTGCCGCCCCGTCATGCGCATGCCGTGCCGGATGTGCCACCCCGGGTGCTCCACAATGCACGTGCCCGGCAGCGGCCCGTGCTGTGGCAAGCTGGGCGCCTTCAGGCTCACTCAGCATGCCCTTGCTGTCCCTGTGTGCTATATATAACCGCTTCCTCACCTTATCAGCGGCATGGATGTTGGCTCCGAGCTCCACCAGCTTCACCACCACTTCCTGGTGGCCGTTGTAAGCTGCGACGTACAAGGGTGTACTTCCATCCTGTGTGCCCTCCACCCACCCAGCATGGCCTGATCCCTCCGCCCCCATCTCACATATGCATCGCCATGACCTGCCATACGAGCTCATCATCGGCATACCCCCCGTGACACTGTGGCACAGCCAGCTGCATGCGCAAACCGTGCCCAGGCCGCCCTCACCATACCCCCACCTTCTCCGCCATGCACCCCTTAGAGCAGGCCACACTCACGCCATCCGCAGTCACGCGTGTTTCTACCCCATGTCCTCGGGCCTGTACCATGACCGTGCTTGCAGGAGTGATCGGCATGCCCTCGCTCCTCGCTTGGCTATTGCCTCAACGCGCACTGCCGCCCCGTCATGCACATGCCGTGCCGGATGTGCCACCCCGGGTGCTCCACAATGCACGTGCCCGGCAGCGGCCCGTGCTGTGGCAAGCTGGGCGCCTTCAGGCACACTCAGCATGCCCTTGCTGTCCCTGTGTGCTATATATAACCGCTTCCTCACCTCATCAGCGGCATGGATGTTGGCTCCGAGCTCCACTAGCTTCACAACCACTTCCTGGTGGCCGTTGTAAGCTGCGACATACAAGGGTGTCCTTCCAGCCTGTGTGCCATCCACCCACCCAGCATGGCCTGATCCCTCCGCCCCCATCTCTCAAATATGCATCGCCATGACCTGTCATACGAGCTCATCATCGGCATACCCCCCGTGACACGGTGGCACAGCCAGCTGCATGCGCAATCCTTGCCCAGGCCGCCCTCACCATACCCCCACCTTCTTCGCCATGCACCCCTTAGAGCAGGCCACACTCACGCCATCCGCAGTCACGCGTTTTTCTACCCCATGTCCTCGGGCCTGTACCATGACCGTGCTTGCAGGAGTGATCGGCATGCCCTCGCTCCTCGCTTGGCTATTGCCTCAACGCGCACTGCCGCCATGTCATGCGCATGCCGTGCCGGATGTGCCACCCCGGGTGCTCCACAATGCACGTGCCCGGCAGCGGCCCGTGCTGTGGCAAGCTGGGCGCCTTCAGGCACACTCAACATGCCCTTGCTGTCCCTGTGTGCTATATATAACCGCTTCCTCACCTCATCAGCGGCATGGATGTCGGCTCCGAGCTCCACCAGCTTCACCACCACTTCCTGGTGGCCGTTGCAAACTGCGGCGTACAAGGGTGTACATCCATTCTGTGTGCCCTCCACCCACCCAGCATGGCCTGATCCCTCCGCCCCCATCTCACATATGCATCGCCATGACCTGCCATATGAGCTCATCATCGGCATACCCCCCCTGACACGGTGGCACAGCCAGCTGCATGCGCAACCCGTGCCCAGGCCGCCCTCACCACACCCCCACCTTCTCCGCCATGCACCCCTTAGAGCAGGCCACACTCACGCCATCCGCAGGCATGCGTGTTTCTACCCCATGTCCTCGGGCCTGTACCATGACCGTGCTTGCAGGAGTGATCGGCATGCCCTCGCTCCTCGCTTGGCTATTGCCTCAACGCGCACTGCCGCCCCGTCATGCACATGCCGTGCCGGATGTGCCACCCCGGGTGCTCCACAATGCACGTGCCAGCAGCGGCCCGTGCTGTGGCAAGCTGGGCGCCTTCAGGCACACTCAGCATGCCCTTGCTGTCCCTGTGTGCTATATATAACCGCTTCCTCACCTCATGGCGGCATGGATGTTGGCTCCGAGCTCCACCAGCTTCACCACCACTTCCTGGTGGCCGTTGCAAGCTGCGACGTACAAGGGTGTCTTCCATCCTGTGTGCCCTCCACCCACCCAGCATGGCCTGATCCCTCCGCCCCCATCTCACACATGCATCGCCATGACCTGCCATACGAGCTCATCATCGGCATACCCCCCGTGACACGGTGGCACAGCCAGCTGCATGCGCAACCCGTGCCCAGGCCGCCCTCACCATACCCCCACCTTCTCCGCCATGCACCCCTTAGAGCAGGCCACACTCACGCCATCCGCAGTCACGCGTGTTTCTACCCCATGTCCTCGGGCCTGTACCATGACCGTGCTTGCAGGAGTGATTGGCATGCCCTCGCTCCTCGCTTGGCTATTGCCTCAACGCGCACTGCCGCCCCGTCATGCGCATGCCGTGCCGGATGTGCCACCCCGGGTGCTCCACAATGCACGTGCACGGCAGCGGCCCGTGCTGTGGCAAGCTGGGCGCCTTCAGGCACACTCAGCATGCCCTTGCTGTGCCTGTGTGCTTTATTATTATCGCCAGTGATAATTTCGGTTATTCCGTTGAAGCCAAATCGAGAAACCATGAGCATGACTCAGTCGTGTCGGGGATCAAATCTGATCACAGATCTGATCGGACGGGTGACACTCGGTTGACAACCGTCGAGGGTGGAGAGCTCATCAAAACATCGGAAGTTTTGAGTGAGCTTCAGTTTTCCTGAGCCCCGAGAGCACAGTTCTTTTCTCTTGAGTTTGTAAAAAAATATCGGCATTTAATTTTTCTTTGCGGAGTAGTTTGTTTCGAGAGATTATTTAGTGACGATTTTATGCCGAAAGCTGTGCGTACGGGCACGCGGGGTAAATACGGTCAACCTACGGAGAAGGACGCAGACACACAGACAAACATTTCAGCGGCGGACTTGCAGCCTACGTCGGGTCGTGATTTTTCGCACCCCTTGTTTGTTCCCTGTGGTTGCTCCGTGTGGTTGCTCTTTTTGGCTGCCGCGATTTACGGTGGACTGCGAGGTACCTGAGCATTGACAAGGGTTATCCGCGGAGGTCCGAGTCGCGGAGGTGCGAGTCGCGGAGGT
>LGRX02011948.1:0-17560 GCA_001247695.2 Cymbomonas tetramitiformis | reverse complement strand
TTGGAGTGTCTGTCGCGGGTGCGGCTGTCGTGGGCGCAGCGGTGGTTGGCGTGTTCGTGATCGGAGAAACGGTGGTCGGCGTGCCGGTCGCGGGTGCGG
This sequence comes from Cymbomonas tetramitiformis, assembly GCA_001247695.2. Lineage (NCBI taxonomy): Eukaryota > Viridiplantae > Chlorophyta > Pyramimonadophyceae > Pyramimonadales > Pyramimonadaceae > Cymbomonas > Cymbomonas tetramitiformis. The sequence goes on along the minus strand of LGRX02011948.1, from coordinate 17,461 downwards.
CTGTCGCGGGCGCGGCGGCGATTGGAAAAGCGGTGGTCGGGTTAGTTGTTGCGGGCATGGAGGTGATCGGAGAGGTGGTCATTGGTGATGTCGCGGCGGTTGGAGTACGAGTGGTGGTCGCGATACAATCATTCGCCGTCCAAATGTAGAGCGGTGTAGTGTATGTTACGGTGTTTATTGTACATTCTGTCGCCTTGAATAAGTTATCCGACGGAGAATAGAGAGCCAAAACTTCATCTCCGCACGTCAAATGTATTGAGAATGTATACCATGATTCTTCCGTATGTTCATGACACGTGCCGCGACATGTAAATCTTGAATCGCTACGCTTGAACTTCATCGCGTCCGTGTCGATCGCATCGCCGGTATGATAATGATCCGTACCGGATTCATCTCGAATCACCAATTGGCAATCCGTGGTCGTAAGAGAAGCGCATGAACTGTGCTGCGTGAAACGGTAAGATTCGGCGTGCCATGTACGAATAAACACCTGCGTGTACGCAACCTCCCACAATTCCACATTCGTTCAATCCTCAAAAAAACGAATGGCGCGATTTGCGGATCGGGATTGCGCGATATCAATTATTGGTACCTCTACGTTATTGCCCTGCAAATCCCATATCCAACAAACATCCGTGGTATGCGATGCGCACTTAGCCGGTGCATTCGCGATTTGTAATATCAATATCAAAAGTAAACCGGAAACGCAATAACGTGTCCACTCTTTTATCAGATTGTTGATGATTGATGTCATCGCGTAATGTTATAAGCGCACCGACTATAAATATATAGTCGCGCGTTGTATATTGTATAAGAAACCAAGTCGGTCATGACCGTGCAACAATTTCCATGCATCGTTTGGCAGGAGCAATATTGGAGATTGTATTCCTCATGCGTGCACATTTTAAACCAGGATGCGTTATTGCAAGTCACCGAAGCCGAAGTTATAGCGAACGGGCTCCAGTATTTTGATAAAAAACACGCGTGCTTTTTGTATGTCGCGGGCGAGCGCCTCGCACCGATATGTCAATGTACCGGCGAGATGCGTGATTCCACCGAACATTCGCGCAGCTTTCTCGCGCTCAGATATTCGCATACCGAATTTGCGCTTGCATTCGCGCCGACTCGGGTTGCATCATCGAAGCTCGCGCCAAATTTCAAAACGTCCGCGACCGTCGCCCGCGATAACGCGATCAGAGAATGTGTCGCGATTGATTACGCGAACCGCGTTGCATATTATTCGGATCGATACATCGAGGACACCGTCGTCGACGGCGATCACGACGGCGGATCGGCGAAGTCGTCGTCATCGTCTGCCATCCTCGATCTGTTATCTCGATAAAGTTTTTAAAGAACCGCTGTTCGCAAATGCAGCGCGAAAACGACAACATACACTGCTATTTTTAATGACGGAGTGCGTATCGACGACGACGAGAAAAACACGCCATTCAGAAAAGTACGTACCATTTACTCGTATTCACTATCGTGTTGGGCTCCGGTTGATTGAATAAACCGTTTCGTGTATGTACAGAGCGACCGCGAGCAAGCGCGGTCGGTTTTGGATCAATCTGAATGGGCATAAGTTTAAGAAAAACCAGACTTACAGTAAAATCTTAAGCGAGATGCTCGCAACAGCGCCATTTTTTGAAAACATCACTTTAAATGTGCGCTTCGATCTCGATCGCAAAACAAACGAATGCGGTGCGCTTATGAGAAGGTGGCATCGTCTCGCGGGAAATGCGACTTTCGACGCGGCGCTGAAAGCGAAAGTGGACACCGTCATCCTTCGAGTCGAACCCATAAGCCGCGGCACGCTCGCGTGTTTTCCGATACCTCCTCTTTTCACATTCGTCCGTGGCTTTCCCATGTTGCGACGCTTGGATTTGTCACGCGATTGTCGCGACGCGGTATCGTCACGCCTCGCGAATTTACAGGATGATATACCTATGGACGTGCTATCTCGATTGGTGGAGCCGGATCTCGAAAATTGCTCCGAGGTGAGTGCAATGAAAAAGCGGCGATCCGCGGCCGACGTTCATCATAAAACTAAGAAGCATTCCGCTTCTATACGCGGAGCGCTGGTCGTGTTTGAATTTCGAATCGCGATTTGCCGCAGGTGATCTGTATCGACTGGTTGCGACACGCGACGCGTTTGCGATGGCTCAATCTTTCTGGACTTAAAACGCTCCGATCGATCGCGCCGCTGACCGCGCTGCCATCGATGCAATATTTATGTATGAATCGTTGCGATGCTCTACGAGCATTCGATTTTTGCCATTTCAATCCAGCGCGTTTGAAGTCGCTGAGTATCATAAACTGCGCGGGATTGCGCGCCGAATGCGCGATGCCCGATCTCGTTTACACGAATGCGCTGTTCGACGCGATGCGTCGATTACCATCGCTGCATACATTTAGCGCGGCGGGTTCCTTGTCTCCCGCGCTTGCGACCGTGCGTGCCTGCGCGGTAGGCATTGCGCGCCGTGTGGATTTGAGCAGTTCACCGTCGTGTACCGGTCGCACGGGGCGGAAATTCGAACCCGTTTTTGATGATACCGACGCCGCACGACTGCCGGCGACATCGGCATTCGGCAAAAACGCCGAAGTGGTGATGACCGTCTTGCGACTCTCGCACATCGATTTCGAAGACACCAACGCCGCGTTTTCGCTGGGCGAGATACGAAATTTGCCGCATTTACGCGAACTGCAGCTGTTACACTGCGATGGTGTGACGCATGAGGTAATGGCGAAACTTTATTATTAAGCTCGGTGCCGTTGCGACTCTTTTTCTCTCCCCCCCGACGCTCTTCGACGTTTGCAAGGCTAATGTCGCGATTGTCGTCGAATGCAGAGGTTACTGGCGATGTGTGAGAAGTGCGATCGTCTTCAGTTGCGCAAACTGTTGCTGCACAACGCGCGTCCTCTCACGCTGGGTGACGCGTTTTGCCTTCCCGGTCACATCATCGTTTCACCTTCGACGACGGAAACCGCCCGCCGATACGCGAACGAATGCTACGGCGGTGAGACTGAGCACGACGAGAATTTACGAAACGCGTTGATGAGCGATCACGCCCAATGGTATGAGATACCTATGGCGATAGCGGGATCGAGGCGCGATGCCCCAATCGTACTCGAAAATTAATTTTCCGTGGCATCTTAAAGACGCTCATTTCAGCGAATCGCTTTAAGTATATATATATCACCCCCGCTTTCTCTCTTTGCGTATGCATTCGTGCACATACGCAACAAAAATTGATTACGATGAACTACGGGGCACCGACGTCAATGTCGCATATCGATTCTTTGAGACACACATTCATATTGAGCGCGCTGCAACGCACGCAAATAATTGCGGAGATGACGCTCGGCTGGACGATCGCGCAAATCATCGTGCCCCCCGCTAGAGAATTATTGGAGATGTATCCATGGGACAACGCCGTCGCTATTTTCTGGTTTTCTTTGACAATACTCGGCATTTACACGCTGTACGTGTTATATGCGTGGGGTGTGGTACGCCTGCAAATGTCATTGGAAAGGCAGCGAGATTGCAAAACGCCTACCAAACGCGCCGCTTCGAGCGGCGGCGGTGAGCGGCAAGGCTTGCCGCTCTCGGAAAATCGGACGTATCCGCGCTACCATTGAACAATCGATCGTGTGCTTACAATTTTAAATGTCAAGCGGCCTACGAGCTTTTCGGACTCTTGGAGTCGGCGGCGGCAACCGAGTCTTCTCGCAGAATCTACGTTTCGGGGTTGTCGGAGAGCCGCTATCATCGGTATCCCGAGCCTCCTCGACCGTCTCCGAAATCACGGAGAACTGTAAGTTCGCTTTGTTGCAAGCGATGTCCAACACGCGTCCTTCCCATTGCATATACGCGGTATCCGGGTTCGATACCCATTTCAACCGGTCGATGTCAAAATCCACAAAACCCAAGCTTTCACCATCGCGCGCGAATCGAACAAGATTATGCGGGTTGTCGTCGTTGTACGTCAGCGTAACGTCCTCGAGGCTTTTATTCAATATCACGGGAAGATCTGCCGCGGTCAATTCACACGCGAGTTCCATCCAGGCCGAGCGTAACTCCTGCATGCAAAAAAAAAGCGACGGCGTCAACCAGCGCTAACCTAGGCAACGCTACGAACGTCCTCCGCTGTCGGTTCACGGTGCACTCACCTTTTGCTGTACGCTGACAGCCGGTGACGTCGCTTCGTAAGTGAACAGCGGAAGCGCGGCTTCATCGATGTGAGCGTAGAATTCGAGCGTTCCGTTCGCCTGCCGGTCAGCCGTACAGGCCGCGCTCAGTCGACGCGTTCGAGTGCCTTGAATAGATTCGTCGGGACTCGCAAATCACCGCAAATGAACGGCCGTGCCAGAGCGTGGGCGGCATTCGACTAACGCTGTGCTCCGAAGGTATCTCGCGATCGAACCACTTATCCATGATAGTGCAAAAATCGATCGCCGCAATTTCGGCGCTTTGGCGGGGAATAAGCTGGAAAGTCTGCGCCGCCCGAACCGTCGCCAGTAACATACGTGTCATACACACGTAACTCGATCTCGTTTTCGCACGACCGTTTCATAGCATAACACGTCACGCGCGCAAACTCACCGGATCAAAAAAAGCATCGACGCGTCGGTCTTCCGTTGGCAATACCGTGACATGCATATCGGGCCACTTATCGCTGTCACAAATGCTTCTGCTACTCGCGGCGTCTCGTAAATAGTGCACCTTCATATACGCTTTTTTGCCACGATACGTCCCATAAAATACGACGCTGTGCATTCCCTGCGGGCGACACAATTCGCGCGTTCAGCGATCGACGACGCCATTCGTCATTCGAATAAAAAAATACGTTCGCGCACCTCTTCGCCGTCATCGTTCGCTATGCTGATAATTTGAAATTCAGAGTTGGGATCGTTCGCAATGGCGGTTGCGCTGCGTAATAGAGTACACGACATGATGCTATCGACGCGAGAACGATTATGTCGGTGATCAACCGTTCGCCTTCTATATATATATAGTTCTGCGACACCAATACCCTTTCGTTCCGCGACGCCATCCCTCTTCGCGACTTGCACGTACGGTTCGATCTAATGAGAAGGTTTGGTCGCGCGCATCTTTTAATCACACACGCTTTATGCGCGTGCGCGTTGATCGCGCAGCATGCGATTCTGTTTTATCTACATCGACGAGGCTCCGTGCGATTGCATATCGCGTATGCGCGATACGATGGCGGCGGTCGATACGCGCGAGTCGCTCAAAGGCGCGTCGCGGACGTCGATACGGCGATATTCTTCGATTTGTATTTCATCGTGAGCGCGCTGCAACACTGCTACCAAGCGTGTCGCGCGACTCAACCGAAAGGCGTGAATCATCTTCGATGGAGCGATTATTTGCTCACGGCGCCCGTAATGATCGTCGTGGTCGGTATCACCGTGGGCATTTTGGACGTGTGCGAACTCGGTTCTCATTTCATCTTGATGAGCATCACCATCGCTTGCGGAATGTTATCGGAGGCGTACGCTCGCGGGCCTCCCGCTCCGAATGCGTCGACGCATCACTCCGAGCGACAAATACCGTTCGCGGCGTGCGATATTGCGCAGCTATTGATCGCCTTGTGTTGGGGCATCACCGGAGATATTGCCGAGATCGTGTCGCGCGCGCGCATCGCTCAATTGTGGGCGGCGACCGGCGTCGCGGTCGCGTATATGTCCATCGCGCGATGGCTCGGTAATGTCATCATTTTCGACCGAAAGAAATCAAGATTCGTCGCCAACGCCGTCTACGGCTTAGCGTTTGTTCCGTACGCAACTTCGTGGTGCGCATTGATCGCGCGTTTCGCGTTAGCGATCAACGGCGCCGAAGCGTCGGTGCCAGACTGGATAATCGCAATCGTGATCGGCATGTTTTTCGGATTCACCGGTACATTTCCAATCATACACGCTCTGAGTATCAACCGAGTGATCGACGTCGATGCCGCCGAGGTCGCGTACGCCATCGCCGGCGTCGCGAACAAGAGCCTGCTCGGATGGTACATGTGGTATGGCGTTAATCGCATGCAGACCGCCTAGCGCTGAGATAAAAATAGCGTATTCGCAAATGCTTTTATTTTTTCGACAAATCGCGATAACGAACGATAACCACGGCAAGTCGAAGATGGAAATGATCGGTAAAGGAGCGGAGGTCGAACATGTCTGGTTATCACGGGAAGCGCGCGATGTCATTCGCGGCACGCGCCGGCGAAGCGCCACGCGCCTGGTATATCACACGCAGGGCCGTCTTCGGACGGATCTGGCGGGCGCGGCGAACGCGTTACGCGCACTCTGCGACGACGAACGGGACGCGTCCGCTAACGCGACCGGTCGCGGTAAAGCGTCGATGAAATATTGTTGGTACGATTTTTACGACGACGCGGACCTTCGCGAGCGCGAAAGCGCTTCTATCACCGAGCGGCGCGAAATGGTTTACGAGACTCTCCGGTATTACACTCAACTACCGGACCTGGCCGAGGACGCGAACGAAGACAGCCGCATCACGCCTCCGCTGTGCGATCGCGACGAGATATACGACTACGCGTCCGTTTTGTTCGTATGCGCGGCGATGCTGTCTCGGCATGCGTTTCGGCATCCTGTCGTCGGATTGAACTGCGCGTCGTTACGGTCGAGGCTTTGTCGCGAAGAGACCAACATTGCGCCGGCCAGCTCGTCGGCGGAGTTTGGCGAAATCCACGTGGTGCACGCGTGCCTTTTATGTTTACGACGATGATCGGCCTCCCGCTCCGAATGTCGCGGCGGGTTCCGAATCGCTGAGCGCGTTGGCGATAGCGTATCGAAAGTCTTTGCTGTGCGATTCTGTCGAATCGGAAACGTTAAAGAAACGATGGTATAGAGCGCATGGTTTTTCACGATGTAAGACGCAATACGCGTTAAAAAGCATGTAAACTCCGCAATCGATTTGGTTAGGTTGCGTCGGTAGCTTTTCCGTGGGCGGTCTCCGACACACTTCGATATGTCGCGGACGCTGTCGGGTATCGTCGGCGGTCGATTCGAGTAAAAGGCGTACCGCGCGCAACGTGATGGCGTGCCGTCGATACGCATCGTCCGGATCGATGGAATCGTAGCACCACAATTGTTTTTTGCGACAGTCGAACACGATGAGGTAATAGTGAGCTCGTTCCAACATCGGTATCAAAATTTGGCGCGTGCTATCCGGATACCCATTTTTTAGCCCCACCAATCGTAAGTTGTTCTTATGCGGCGTTTGCAGCGCGCGTTGCACCGCGAGCACATCCAAGACGCGCACGCGATCGTTGCATTCTGCGCCCGCGCGCGCGACCCCTTTCCCCGCCCTCACACTCTCTCGAATGAAAGCGATTGACAACGCCGGGATCGAGCGAACCTCGGGTGAAGTGACGAAGACAGCGCATCACAATATCGTCGTTCAACATTTTCCCCGGACGCAGACTGGCGTAACGGCTGTCGCGTATTCTAATATCGTCCATCGCATACATCGGTTCGTCGATGTTTCTACGAATCGCGTTCGAAAAAAATCAAACTTCGATGAGATTTGCGCGCGTTGGCGATCGCCATAGACCGCTGTGTACGGTGATATTTAGGGATCGTAAAACCCAAAATATTACCATCATCGAAAGCGAGCGATGACGTCGTACGTATCCGGATACGATGGGCATTCGGACCTCGAGAATGAACAAGATTACGATGCATCTCCAACCGCCTCCTTTTGGAAACACGCGAGCGAGGAGGAGTTGAACGCTCGGAAGGCGGTTTTGGAGGCGGATCCCGGCCTTGCCGCGGACGAACGCGCGATATCTCCTTTGATCGTGGCCGCGCGCGCGAATTTCGCGCGTCTGGCGCTCCGAGCTCTCTCCGTCGGATACACCACCGACGAGCGAGCCGATGATGGACGCGACGCGATTCGCATCGCGGCGGACCACGGGTACGGGCGACTGGTGGACATATTGATCGAACAACATTCGAGCGCGCAAATACCGATGTCCGCCGTGGACATCGCGACGATGCGAAATGACGCGCTGATGGTTTGTCGTTTGAAAAAACCGACGATCGACGAAGGAAGCAGCATTCGTAACTTTTACCAGACGCACGCGCGCAAGCTGTCGGCCGCTAATCGGAAATGAGATTATCAATTAATGTATACGAAGCGCGCTAGACTTTGCCGCTGTCACGGTACCATACATTTCGCGAGTCGTTCGGCCACCGTCGGTCCGACTCGGCGCCGCTTTCCCGTTTTTTCATGAAGTTTGTTATGCGATTTCTTGCCGTCGATATCGACATCGCGCAGATTCGCCGCTATTTTGTTTCGAATCGATTCTCTCGACGCCTCGGGAACGTCGGTGAGTCCGGATAACAATAATTCGAACGGGCTAGCGTATGTTTTGGTGATCGATCTCGACACTTGTTCGGAGACGCCGCGAATGACGGTGAGCATATTCGTCCAACACGCGCGCGGGTTGTCCGTATTTTGAGACTTTTTGGCGTGGATCGATCCGCCGTAGTATCCGCGACGACCGTCATCCATCGCTTTCAGAGAGCGCGCGTGCGAATTCGATTCGGAGGCTTCGTCGCTCGTCGCCAGCTCGCACGCGAAGTGTTCCTCGTTCGCTTTGCGCAGTAGCCACGCTAATAGCGAAACCGTGTCGGCGATATCCGCCGTGCGCAGCACGGGCACGCCCATCATCACGCTGCATCGATGCGTCGCCGAACGCGCCATGATACCCTTGTTACCGCCGCGTCCGCTGGAACTTCCGATGCGCGTGCGCAAGCGCGCATCCGAGGGGACGGTCGCGTGCTCCACCAGCAGCACATGCGCGGCTTTTGCGTCGGCGGCGGCCGCGCAGGCGCGCAGCAATTGATCACGGAAACGACCATCGACGCACGAATTCTCGAGGTCCGACCACGTTTTGCGTTCGATGGTCAACAACAAACGACCCGCGCGTGTGATGTGAAAATCACCGGTGTGTAAAAGACGCCTGGTGAACGGTACCGAATTATCGCGTAACGCGTTCAACAGCGTAACGCCTTCCCTCGTATCGACGAGTAGCTCGCACCGCGTTGATGATAATGATGAAATCGAGTCATTCGCTGCGCGCTCACACGAAACGGTCGGTCGTGACAACGAAAGATTACGGAATATACAAAAAGTATAAATAGTAGAACACCCAAACGATAAAAGTCAGAGCGTAAGAAGTAAAACTTGCGAGGACGCTCTCACCGCTGGAAGTGATATTCGTTGCAAGCGTTGTCATCGTGCGTGATCGCGATATATTTCACGAGCGTCGACGACGACACCGCCGCAAAAAAAAAACTACCGTCGTCCGATAACATAAACGATCCATTATTCAATAATCATGAATGACGCAACCCCGTTACCGTTCACCTCCGATATTGAGAATATCATCAAAAGGGCGCGTATTCAAGTTCTGGCCAATCTGTGGACCCGCTCGCCCGAAACGCCGCGGGACCCGTCGGAAGCGTCCGAACACCACTCTCTTCTTTGTACCGATCCGAGGGTTATCTCTCTTAAAGCGTTTTACGATTTGCCGCAATGCGGTCCTTGTAAGAAGCGGCCCTCGTCGGAGACCTGCCTATTCCAGAATTTACATGCCGAGCTGATGCAGTACGAATCCATTCGAACCACCACCGTGAATTTCACCCACGGAGATGTTGCTCGCCCACTCATCGTGATGAATGATATTTGGACCGGCGTGGACGCTCTGTTGAACTTTGAAAAGACCGGCGATGATCTTCAACCACAAACTCAACAGCAGGCGGAGCTTTTGGTGAGACGGCTCATACCTGATGATCTTCGAATGAGCGACGACATCGTGGGCAACACCACGCTGAAAGACGCGCTATCACGATTACTTTCGGAACCGCCATCGGCAGGCGAGCCGTCGGCGGGCGAGCCGATCGACGACCAGTTCCTACGAGCTTTGAAAGCTTCGATTATCCAGCTAGCATCGAACCTCGCTCGTGGAATATCGACCGATACTCAACTTGAAGAGCTCGGTGGTCTAAATTTTTCGTCGGATATGCTGATTATGCCGTCGCGCTATGATGATGAAGACCCCGCGATCAATTCTAATACGACGTTCAAATTGCCATCGGCGATAGAAAACATGGCGTCGCATCCGGACGATCAAGAAATGTTGCCGGTGTCGTCGCCGGACGATCGGGAAATGCTGCCGTCGTCGCCGTCTCAAGAACCGCCGGGCGATCGAGAAACGACGACACCCCCCACGCTCGCTCGTCGTCCATCGCTTTGGACGCTGCGTGATTCTGTAATGGTGACGTGTTTTCGGGCGAAAAGCAATAAGGAGCGTTGGGATTGGACTCCGCTTTCGAACCTGAATATCGCGTTGAACGATGTGTGGACCGTCGAGAAGCAGGCGGAACTCGCCGAAAGTACCGCACAACCGAGGCCAATATTATCACTTGCCGATATTGTCGACCCGAATAAAAAGCACCAGACTTACACACTGCGAAGCGATTTTTACAACTTCACATCGACGGTCGTTTACAATAGTGAATTGATGGCGCAATTTGCCGCGTTGAAATTTCCCCAGGAAGATTCTAGAATCTCGAACATGAATTGGCAAAACTCGGACCCCGAGAAGGCTGCTGAAAAGTACTGCATCCAACAGGTACGTACGCGAAAGACGTATGTTTTTTTTCTCATTTTTTCAAGTGTCGCGTCAGCGAATTCCATCCACAGCGACTCCGATGACCGTTTTGTATTCGATGGGCATGTTGCAGCCTTTATACTCCGTATACAGACATTCGGAGAATTTGTCCGAGGCGATCACATCCACGGGGGTGTGGAAATGCGTCGCAACACCGCAAAGCGTCGGCACAACAACGAAGGTCAGAACCAAACAAAGCAGACTGCGGGAGAAACTAGAAGCGGAGAAACCAAAACCAGAAGAACCAGAAGAACCAGGAGAACCAGAAGAACCAGAACCGGAGGAAACAACTACTTCGTCGCACCCGCAATGTTTTGTTCTCAAGAGAGTCCTGGGTGCATGGTCGAACAATGACGCCCGGAAAAACTTTTTTAAGGGGTATTCCGAGCCGGAGGCGCGTCGGCGTGAAGTTATGTCGGCAAATTGCAGGTGCGCTCGATTTCCACGAATCGAGTTCACATTTGCGGGTATGGTTTCAAATTTATTTTAATTCGCCGCCTCGAAATATTCGTATCGCAGAGACGCTTCGTTGCCGCGGCCATTCCTCACTCCCGAGATTCACCTGGGGATATACAACTGCGTCCATGAGAATTGCAAGGCATCCGTCGAGAGCGCGGCGCCGCCGTCGTGCATGATCGAGCAACGTCATTCGGTTTATACGCCCCTTTACCCTACTACCCTTCCGCCACACGCCATCGCCGACGAGAACGCGACCCGGCCGTTGTCGGTACCGTGCATGGGGATCGTGAAAGCGATGCCATGTTTTGTGGGGAGCATGGCAAGCGTCGAGTTTAGACCTATGGAAGTTGATGAGCCGCATCAAAAAGCTAAGGTGAGCGATCGGTTTTTTTTGAGATATCACGAATTCATTCGCAAAAGAGATATCGAAAGCGGAGATGGTTTTATCGTCGCACGATTTTTTTGTTCATTTTTCGATTGTCGATTCGCAGTTTCGACAGCGGCGTTTCGATCAGACGATCGACTTCTTGAAAAAGTTGGCGAACGTGGTGCTCGAATTACGCGAGAGCGTCGATCCCATCTCCGTGAAACGTCCGGTGTATCAAATGGATTTAAAATGCGATAATGTCGCTGTATTCTTCGAAAAGGTACGCAGCGTGTTTCTTTTTTAACATCGCCCCGCGTATCGACCGTGTACGCGGTCACAGCGTCGTGCGTGCGCAGGGGATGGATGGCGATGTCGACGCGTGGCCCGTCATTATCGACATCGCTGGTATCTCCGGAAGATGCAGATCGGTGACATATCCATTTAAAAAATCGGTGCGTCGCGTTGACATGTTTTTGTTTTTTAGCTGCGCGCATTCCTGATCGGATTCGTCGGTTTTGGGGCATCGCAGTATCCCGAATCGGCGCATGATGGTTCGGTCTGTACCGACCACGCATCTTTCTGGACATACGCTGTGACATGCCTCGAGTTCCTAGACAAGCAGGTTAACAAGGGGACTAGCTGGATGCATACGGAGGTGAGTGCAGTGAGTGTTATTTATGGTACTCTGCATTTCGGAATTTGCATCGCGGATTGCGAGCTCTTTCCCAAAGTTACGTCGCGTCTTGCGGTGACGAAGTTGCTCGATTTGCTTCGCAGGATCTTATTGACGAATCGTCGTCGTCGTCGTCGTCCACCAAGAAGAAATATCAGACCGTTGCGTCTTATTTCCATTCTCACGGTGTGACCGCGCGTGGTCAGGCTGAAGTGGGGCGTCGTCGTGCAAAAGCTGCTAAAAATACGAGATCCGATAATATCGGACGTCGTCACCTCACTAGTTCAGCGGGTTTCTGGAATAATGAGATCACGACGTTGAAAAAACTTTATGCATGGTTTATCGACGAGTACGAATTCGGCAAAAATTGCGAGATACCGTTCGTGACACCGATGATGGAATTTCTGGAAGAGCTCAAAGCCTCGGAGAAGCCTCGCAGCGTTGATGAAATGTATCGCTCTCTCGCACAAGAATACGCTTCCTAGCAATCGACGTGATCCGGGTGGAGCAAGTCGTATCACACAATCGAACGAAACGAGTCATCGCGATATGTTTTGCGAGATGGTCGGATGATCCGCTCGACTTCAAGCGTATACGCGTCGTCGTCGTCGGTGAAAGCGCCGCAAATCTCGTATCCGTACACCTGCATCATCATCATCATCGCGGAATTCGGTGTAGGCTGCGTTCATAATAATATGTAACGATTCTTTCGCTCTCCGCTGAAAGACAGCTCGCGTTGTGAAAATGCCACGGAAATGCTTTTTTTGTTGTTGTACATATACGATTGCTCACCTCGGCGACGATACGGACGATCGCGGCGCGTTTTCTCGCCGCTTCGATACGAGTCTGCCACGACATACATCTATTTATATATTTACAAATCATTACAACGGCGACGATGCGCTTTATCGACGCCTTTTCCGCGCGCTAACAAGCATGCTATTGAACGCACCCACCTCCGTAGATCGAAATGTGAGCGGCGACGCTTCATTTGAAACTTTCGAACACTCCGCGATTAGCACGGACCACACGTCGCGATGATGTATGCACATGCGACAGGCGAGAGCCTTACAAATGCGGAAGGCTATTTGCGCTTCGTGTTTCGTTCGAGCCATGATCGTCGAATTTTGTAATCAACCGTGCCGCGGGTCGATTTCGATGTAATAATCATCGACGATCCGGCGATGGCAACACCAAGCCGACTCCATTTTTTCTGATCGCGACCAACAACGACATGAGCAGCACGCCGGTCACGCAGACACCTTTCACCCGCCGAAGGCGCTGCAGGTAGTTCCTTCTGCACGTCAGGACGAGTTCGATCTCGCTCCGCAGGTTCGGTAGCGGTATCAGCTCGTAGTTCGTGATAGTGGGCGACAGACGCACAAGGTACATTCGGCTAATTCGCTTGCGGTAATATTTGCGTAGGATATACGCGTAGAGATTCTGTTGCAGCGCGTATCTCGTGTGCGGCGTATCCGCTAGATGCGTCAACGGAGGTGCGCACGCGCGACCGTAATTCGAAGCGGCGGAGGATAAATCTCTAGCCGAGCGTTTCCAATCGTATATGACGAGCTCGTCGTCATCCCTCCCGAACGCCAGAAGATCGACGCTGCCCGCCACTCGCGTTTCCGGGTCGTAAATGCGCAGTTCGGTGCGATATGGCACGATTCTATTATCAGAATGAAATGTGTTAAATTGCTGCAACTCCGGAGAAAGCTCTCGATCGTCGCCTTCGTTAATATCTGGCGTCAAGCGAGAATCTAAAGCGTGATCGGTTCGATTATAAAACACTTCGATGCGCTCGTGCATGAGCGTCCCCAACGTCGCTTCGCAATTTCTTTTGGTTTCCCATTGCGCCTTGATCTCGTCGGCGGTCATTCCGTGATACCGATGATTCGGATCGGCGCGCCATCCGCCACCGTACATGCGAATCACGCGGTCCGGGTCGAAAGGTTCATAAAACGATTTGAGCATGGTGGTGGCCGAAATGTAATTTCGACTTTCTCCGCGTACCGCGTAACGATGCGAAGGCTCGTCGAACTCGATGTCGTGGTCTTTAGAATCGGGGTGCGTACGAGCGAGATGCGTTTTCATCGAGACGTTCCAAGCGATGTCGATGCTTTACTCGACTTACGACTCGTCGACACGCGTACAGCGGTCGCGTTTGCCGCGAGGGCGTTCATTTGCGCGGCTCGTCGCTTCGCGATAGCCGGGATGCGGATTGCCGGCGGCGGCACGAAAGAAGAATACCGATAATCAGCACGCAGACGGCGAGGGTCGCGGAGAGAATGGTCACCGCCATAACGAGCGATTCGGTGACCTGGCTGTTACCCTCGGATGAAAAGCTCAGAAGGCCATTCGTCGAGATATCACCGATTTTGAGACCGTCGCCGCCGTTGTGAACGTCGCTCGGCGGTGGCGGATCAAACATCTGGAAGCCGGCGGGTCTGATCTCAAAATTCGCACCCGTTTGCTGCACCACGCCGTCTGCTGCGCCCAAAACCGCACGGTCGTGAATCGCGGGAAAAAAACGTACGAAAACACGCGATGAAGATCAAACGTACCGGTTTGAGCCGAAGGCGTCGTTATAGACGGGGATTCATATCGGTCCAGTCGGTCCGTCCAGTCCGTCCAGTCCGTCCAGTCCGTCCAGTCCGTCCAGTTTGGACGGACTGGACGGACCGGACCAAACATTCTTAACATTCTAAGATTTCGCAAAATAGGGCTCCCATACTTAAGCCCATACTTAAGGAGGGTAACGCGTCGGCCCGCGTCGACGCCTGCGTTTTCACATACTTAAGAAAATTTAAATTTTTTCTTCATACTTAAGGAATATACACTGACTCCCCCCTCCCCCCCTAACCAGGGACTCAGGGGGTATAACCCAGTCGTATGCGAGTGTCAAACGTGCGTCAGAGAGACGAACCCAACGACAGAGCTTGACAATCGTATACGATTATCAAACGTGAGTCAGGCAGTAGCCCTGTGATTTTTTGCATCCGCCCATGCCCTCCTGGGCAATATTTAAATCGCTTGAGGCCTTTAGGAGGATCATTTCACATTCTTTCCTAGTCCGGTCTATACGGGCTATATAGAAATTATTAATGAACACGCGATACACAGGTCTGACAATCGTGTACGATTGTCAAAACTGTTTCCCAAACGAATTTATTTGTAATTGTTTTGTTGTTAGTAAAAAACTTACACCGAACCCCACAACAATAATATGGGGGGGTGGGGGGGTCCGAATCAGTTTTGAAAACTAAGGGGCGTAACCGGTTGACCTGAGGTCCAGCTGGTTGGAAGTGATTAGTGCAAATTGATTAACTGGTTGGGGTTAGCTAGTAAGTAAATAAGAAATTGATTAACTAGCTACAAAGCGTTAATTGCTTTTTTTGCACTAGTTAACTGGTGGTTTAACTGGTTGCTGTATTGCCAAAATTGAGTATTTGGATAATGCGGCATTAAATTTTGCACATTCGAGGTCAAAATCGACCCATTCGGGTATACGTATTAGTTGTGCCAGATGTCATAATTACTGGCAACGCGAGGTACTTATTATTCCTATTATTAATGAAAACCTATTACATCTCAGTAATAGGCGAGCTCTTGCACAATAAGCGAAGTACATCTTTCGGGTAAGCTTAATCGAAACATTTCCACCCTCACCTCGAGGACCGCTTTTTGAAGCTGTCGATGCCGACAGTTTCTTCTTTGTACGCCCCATAGTATCTAAAGGCTTTTTTTTAGCGCGATATACCTATATCGAACGGACAGTTCTGCAAATTTTATTGATTAACTAGCTAGGGTCAGTTAGTTAATAAAAATGAAATTGATTAACTAGCTAGTAACAATAACTGGTGGTAACTGGGTCTAACTAGTTAACGGGCCCAACTAGTTACGCCCCTTATTATTGAAAACTAACGTAGAGCAAAATGACAGATGTAAAAACTCTGAAATCAAGCATTCCAAAAAAGGAAATCTGAAATCTAGCGTAGAGCAAAACTAGCAAAATTTAAAAAATGGAAATCTAACGTAGAGCAAAATGACAGATGTAAAAAATCTGAATATCAATCTGATTGTCAAAACCAGCTTTTCCGCAGACTCTAAAAGACTTAGACGTTAGACCCCCAAAAAGCCTGCAACCAAGTTTTCGAAGAATGTATGCATGAATAACCCAAAAAACAAAATGAATGGGGCAAACCGGTGCTAAGTTTTTCGAAGAATGTATGCATGAATAACCTAAAAAATAAAATGAATGGAGCAAACCGGTGCTAAATTTTTCGAAGAATGTATGCATAAATAACCTAAAAAATAAAAAAGAATGGGGCAAACCGGTGCTAAATTTTTCGAAGAATGTATGCATGAATAACCCAAAAAACAAAATGAATGGGGCAAACCGGTGCTAAGTTTTTCGAAGAATGTATGCATGAATAACCTAAAAAATAAAATGAATGGAGCAAACCGGTGCTAAATTTTTCGAAGAATGTATGCATAAATAACCTAAAAAATAAAAAAGAATGGGGCAAACCGGTGCTAAATTTTTCGAAGAATGTATGCATGAATAACCAAAAAAATAAAAAGAATGGGGCAAAACCGTGCTAAATTTTTTTTAGCGCGATATACCTATATCGAACGGACAGTTCTGCAAATTTTATTGATTAACTAGCTAGGGTCAGTTAGTTAATAAAAATGAAATTGATTAACTAGCTAGTAACAATAACTGGTGGTAACTGGGTCTAACTAGTTAACGGGCCCAACTAGTTACGCCCCTTATTGAAAACTAACGTAGAGCAAAATGACAGATGTAAAAACTCTGAAATCAAGCATTCCAAAAAAGGAAATCTGAAATCTAGCGTAGAGCAAAACTAGCAAAATTTGAAAAATGGAAATCTAACGTAGAGCAAAATGACAGATGTAAATCGCGGAGATGCCCAGGACAGTTTCTTCTTTGTACGCCCCATAGTATCTAAAGGCTTTTTTTTAGCGCGATATACCTATATCGAACGGACAGTTCTGCAAATTTTATTGATTAACTAGCTAGGGTCAGTTAGTTAATAAAATGAAATTGATTAACTAGCTAGTAACAATAACTGGTTGTAACTGGGTCTAACTAGTTAACGGGCCCAACTAGTTACGCCCCTTATTGAAAACTAACGTAGAGCAAAATGACAGATGTAAAAACTCTGAAATCAAGCATTCCAAAAAAAGAAATCTGAAATCTAGCGTAGAGCAAAACTAGCAAAA
>LGRX02011947.1:0-25809 GCA_001247695.2 Cymbomonas tetramitiformis | reverse complement strand
GGGTATGGGAAAATGCGGGCCGAAGGCCCGCGCCCGCGCGGGAAAAGAGGGGGGAGGGGGAAATTTGCGGGCCGAAGGCCCGCGCCTGCCTACTCGCTACTGTACCCTACTGTGGCATTTAGCGCCTGCTACATTCGTATAGCAGTGCCATATCGACAGAGTGAGAGTCGAGACAGATCCAGAATTTGAAATTCGCGGATCGACTGCTTGTATTGCATTTCTTTTAATTACGACCAATGGGAATGTTTGGAGGGCGACCCTCCAAAAGCCCCCATTTGCCACTGAACGGCTGAAGTTTGATCGCGTACACAGCGAGAACGTTTTTTATCACTTGTATGGAATAGGGTTCTAGAGCCTCACAATCAGCAGTGCTGTCCGACTGCGTGCCCGGGACCAAACGTATGAGTTCATTTCAGCCACTCAGCAAAAGATCAAAGTATGCATATGGCGCTAAGATTCCTTGTCGTTTCTGCGGAAAAGTTTTGAGTGCATATGGAATGAAAGCGCACGTGGAAAGATTGCACACGGGACAAGCTCAAGCCGAGCGCAATAAACAGTCGGTTACAAATTTCTTTTGTCTTCCTTCAGCAGTTGCGCCTTCACGTGCGGATCCCGTGATTTCAGCGTCAAGTGGGTTGCAGAATGATTCCGTTTCAGATGTTGCCTTGGAGCCTGTGCCAATGGAAGCTATCACTTTGCAAAACGCAAACACGTTTCAAGAAAGCGACGACGACATCCCGCTTGCGACTCAACAAACCGTAGATGCGCAAAGTCCACCTCAAAAAGCCGGAATTTTAAGCATGTTGCGCAAGATATATCGCGGTGTCTCCAAGCAACCGGTCAACTTCAACACTTACGCTGATAGAATAGCACAGAATGTGGTAGAGCGGATGCGAACGGAGCCAATGCACGCTGAACCTTGTACTCAAATAGGTACGAACGAGTTAACTCTTCTTGAGATGAACTTGAAAAACGCAAAAGGCGTATCCGATATTATCCAATACTTTGACTTGCAAGTTGATGTCGACACACAAATGTGCACTTGCCGCGTTTGCCTACGAAACGTGCACGCTGCTGGAGATAGTAACAGGATTTTCCCTGGTGGTAATCGCGAGAAGGTTGGAAGTTTCAAGGTGCCTCAGGGTTCAGATTTGCGTCACTTCAAAAACGCAATCAAGAAACACTTTTCGAGTGCTGCGCATGCCTGGTGTCTCGAGCACGAAGCTTGGGAGAATCTCCAAAGAAATAGGCGGCTTAAAGTAGGCTTGCTAGTGGCACGAAATGCCCACTTCATCATTCGAGAGGCGCTTTCCTATCTGTGTTTTGAACGCCTATTGCATGAGGATAGCTACAAGGGCTTATCTGTGGGGACAATAAACCACAGCACAGTTTTCATCACTGAGTTCAAAATGAGTATGTACACAGTTCTGAAGAACAAGATCTGCTTGTTTCTCGAGACTCCGGATCAAGCGACCAATCGCCCACCAGTGTACACGATAAATGCGGACAAGGTAACTGAGTTGAGACGTACTGGCCAGGTCGTAGGGATGCTCGCTATGATACGAGACGTGATCAAAGCCTTACTACTTGGAGACCCTCCTGTAACAGAGGGGCACGATGCCAAAGGTGTCTCTAAAAACATCGTGATTGTTTTACAAGGCGACTTTCGTCTCACTGTAAAGAGTATGAGGGGACAACTCAGTGGGATGAGCTTCGATGGAGCTTATTTCAAACTAGGTGCAGAGCGCCGCTTGCCGCCCCACCGGCCGCCTACACGAACACACGACAACCTCACAACAATTCGTTGCAAAAACAAACAAGTAAAATGTGCCAGGGGGCACGATAGACTGCCGATTACCCCTACGGAAGGGGGATTCGATTCAGATTACCGGCATAATGGGGAAAATAATGATAGGGAATCTGAGATCGTGGATGAAGAATGCAAAATCGGTAAATGTTATCTCTCTGGCAGAATCGTGAACGATAGTAGTATTATTAGGAACGATTATGACAGAATCAACGGTGTCAGTACGATACCGTGACAGATGACGGTAGAGCTGACATTTATGGCGGCGCAGGTTGAGGAAAAACACGGAGTGACGAGAGAAACTAGCCGACCAGTCTGTGCTATATAGTGATGAAACACGATTCCCTTGGGAGCTTAGTTACAGAATAAAAATATTTTCGTAACACGGGCTGTATTGAATAACCACCGGTTGTGATATATATCGATTCGTATCCGATTACTTTGAAACTTCGTATATGCATTAGCATGCCTGTGACAAATTGGTATCAGATGTGGCGAGTGCTGCCGTGATCAATTCTGGACGCGCGGGATAACGGCACTCACTTTCTTTTGCAGGAGCGACTTCCATGCGACAGTATGATTCTGGGGGGATATGAGTCTTCCATGATTATTTTCCTTTTGTATGTACTAAATTTTTATACAGGAAAGTAATTCCTACGACTACGATCTGGTTAGAGATCATATAACGTCTGGACACGTTCGGCGCTTATTTTCACACTGTGAACGGTCAAAGATGTCTTTCATCGGTTTTAGAAAAATATGCTCCGATCGTCCGTGGGACCTTACAACGTACTTTACTTTTACTAGTTGAACGTGAATATTGACGGAAACCTTCAGAGATGCAGCACAACGTTCAGAATATTCACTGACAACGTGACGACATGCTCTTAACACTCAGGGCCGCATTACGTCCTGTGTTCTTGACGGCTTAACGTCGAATATAACGGATTCTGAGACCGGAGTACCATTCCAGAATAGTATATTGACGGTCCGAAGGCAGAAAATAGCGACGTGTGTGGCGGAACAAAACCCATCTTGCACGGGTCGGGCTAGTCCGTACCAGTAACGACAGCCCGTATCCTGTGTTCTTGACGGCTTAACGTCGAATATAACGGATTCTGAGACCGGAGTACCATTCCAGAATAGTATATTGACGGTCCGAAGACAGAAAATAGCTTCGTGTGTGGCGGAACACAACCCATCTTGCACGGGTCGGGCTAGTCCGTACCAGTAACGACAGCCCGTATCCTGCCTGTGTTCTTGACGGCTTAACGTCGAATATAACGGATTCTGAGACCGGAGTACCATTCCAGAATAGTATATTGACGGTCCGAAGACAGAAAGTAGCGACGTGTGTGGCGGAACACAACCCATCTTGCACGGGTCGGGCTAGTCCGTACCAGTAACGACAGCCCGTATTTTCAGTGGACAGAGTGCAACAAGTGAAAATACCGCATGTATACACAGTATAACACATATATACCATCGGGTATGCCAGTACAGCACCCATACGTGCAGGGAGCAGGGCATTGTATCGGTTGCAGAATTGCTTATCGATCGATTTCGATATTTAATAATTCTAATCGATTATCGGCGATATCGATACATATCGATATCTCAAAATCATATACGCTTTCTCATATACAACACATAACACTTTGAATTCCAAAGCGAAGCGATACCGATATATTGTGAAAACAAACACACAGTGAAGCACTACTAACAGGGTGCTACGAGGCAAACACACAGTGAAGCACTACTACCAGGGTCAGCTCTGCCTTCTTCTTGACCTTTTCAATCGCGTAGTCCTCGTGCACCTGTTTGTAGGTGACGGGACATGTGCAACGAAGGAATAACCGTACCGCATCCTCCCTCGAGATGTCGAGGCGGCTGTGTTGCCCCAAGTCCGTCGCAGCATTACTGACAGCGTCAGTGAAAGCTTTGATGATGAACTCTTTGGGGTTCACACCCGCCGGGACCTCTACCTTGGGGGTAAAGATGAAGTCGGTTTGGTCGAAATCCTCCAGGTCAGGCATCACGTCCCTGACTAAGGCAGTTAAAATAACTTTGCCGTCGTCAGGGAAGTAACGATGTGCCTCCCGAACCGAAGCGAGCGCTGGACCGCCACAAAGATACTCCAACAACTCCTTTAGAAGTTTGTTTGCGCTGGGCATCACTGTGGCGGTGACGTCGTCCAGTCGGAAATCATGTGAGTAAAGTTCGTTAAACCTCGTGAGGCGCGAGGTAAGCTCCTCAACGAGGGAGTCAAGTAGTGAACGAGCATTAGACTCGTCACCACAAAACCTCCACTCGTCGATGGCGTCCCCTTTGCCACACAGCTTAGATTTAACGCCCCTCACGAGCGCTTCAATCTTCTGCTGATCATCAACGAAAGCCGCGGCTTCAGCATCAAACTTCTTCTCAAGCGCTGACTGTTGCGAAACTGCGGCAACCGGTGTTGGCACCAGCTGGTCAAACTGCAATTGCCTCTTAGATGCACCAGCTGGGTGCGCTCTCAGTCTAGCTGGAGCCATCAATTGGTACGGCGTCGAGGCCATGCCGGCAATTTTAACAGTTGCGGTCCTCGAGCGTTAGTCAAGAAAACCAAAGATTCAAAATGTTCACTAATCAAGGGTCTGAAAAATACACTGCAAAGTTCTCGTCAAAAGAAAACAAATTTACACTCGAGCAATTTATAGGAAATAAGGGCAGGGGCTTCAAATTCAGGGTCAAAGGTTCAAAATTTACAGCCGCGAAATAGGGTAAGGTGAGAAAGGGGTGGCGATCGCGTTGTGAGGCTTGATGTCGACGCGCGTTCTGCTTCGGAGACTGCGGCTAGCTAGACCGGTCCATCTTTGTACTAAGCAATTGTGCTCACAAACGGAAAACTTTCCTCTCTCTCACACTACCCCATTCCGTGACTAGTGCGTTCTAGAACCTCATGCCCTGACCCTCAGCCCCGAGCCCCTATAAAGGCTTTAGCCAGCCATACTCGGCGGTTTTAAATAACCACCTAAGGCCGGTGGTGGGCGCAAACCTGTGAAAACAAACACACAGTGAAGTACTACTAACAGGGTGCTACGCTCGCATATGTCAACCGTGAAACTGTGAAGCTATACACAAGATAATACGATGTGTTATAGCTTCCGCCGAAAGAATGTGATGACAGCCCCTAAGGGTCAGGTGTGGAAATGACAGATGCTAACATGAACTGTCTGACTACCGAAGTCGATATCGGAGATGGCGCTGATGACAGTGAAGAAGTCATAGTAGTCGAGCCGTATCGGTGATGACACAGATGACGATGACACTGTCGGCGTGCCAAATCCAGCATATATCGATTAAATGTGCGAAAAATGGATATCGATTGAGACTTATATGCCAATATTTACCGATATATCGATATACCCGAATATCGGCACAATCACTTCTGCAAGTAATTTCTTAAGTTTGCTTAAGTTTGCTTAAGTTTTCTTAAGTTTTCGATATAAACCCAGACTATGCATATTTAAATCGGTACAGTTAGCTATTGGCCGACAGTATACTTAAGAATTATACTTAAGAGAACTTAAGAAAATGTAAGTACGTGGAAGCTTCTTGGTAGGAGGATATTGTCCACATGGCAAAACCCGGTTTAACCCTTTAACTTCCATACCCAATGCCACTTAAGGAAACTTAAGAAAACTGAAGAATCTTATCCAAATGTAAGCACGTGATTGGCTGGAATGTAGGAGATATGCACACGTGTAAGAAAGCTATATGCTGGATATTTAAAGATTGTATACACATGCATGCACGTAATTGGCTGTTAAGAAGACACGTGTAGGCAGGGCAATGCTTCCCATCGTACAGATATTTACAAATGTAGCATTGTGACTGGTTCCATATTTAGGGTCTAAACCTTGAACCCTAAAACCCTTCAATCAAGCAGTCAGCAGCTGGGTACGTACACTACTATGGGATGCTACCCATTCCATCCAGCTTCCAGTTAACTATCTATCTATCTATCTATCTATCTATCTATCTAGTATAACCCACGTGGCTTGGTGACATACACGTGCAGAGTGACAGGCGAATGATTCTGCTGCCGTAGATAGATCTGCAGCACCGTTGGGAACGTCGGGGACTGCTCGCTGTTGCAGTTGAGAGAAGGCCTGGAAGCTGCGCATCCCACCCCAGATTCTCAGTAACTTACACCCCTTGCCGCTTGTGACTTTTTCGAGCAGCCTATGAGAAAATGGCACGTACGACACCACAGGAAATTTCACATTCTTGTTGCCTGAACGAAGCGCGGAAGGGGATCAATGGATGCCTTGGATCTCACGCAGCAGGTGCACCGCATGGTAGAGGTTGTCGCCCGTGTCTTTATTCTTTGTTTCAACGAATAATGCCTTCGTTCCGATGAGCGCGCATGGCAGTAGCAGCTCTACGTAATCATTTCTGGCGAGCACAGTGATTCCTTGGTTCTCCATATATGCATCTTCTACCTGACGGTACGCTCGCAAACTGGCCAAACGGCACACCGTATGCTGGCTCTCGGTGTCTATCACCAGGTAGTATGCAAGGACCTTCGCATATGGGAATTCTGATAGGGAGTCCAGCCCAGTCGGGAGCAAGTTCCCGAAGCCAGTGTCCGAGATGGAAACGTGGTAGGAGACTCGCTTCTCCGCCCTCGTGTACAAGGAAGACGTGAATTCCTCCAGATTCAGGGACATCCTCATGATGGAGTTTGTGTATGTGCGAGACAAGTATTCTGCGACTGGATATCCGACGTTGATGGAGTTTGTGTCTGTGCAAGACAAGTATTCTGCGACTGGATATCCGGCGCGCGGAGATATCATGGTGGAGGCATGGTGTCGTGAGAATCCCATCGAACCTCTCATGCAATGCACTGGATACAATGTATCACAGTTCGCGCCGGAGTGCACATTTCGGCGGATGCGTACCACTAAAAAAAACTCCCAAATACGGCAGACCTGACTATGCCAATCGTGTGGTATGCATACGTGCAGCGGAAGGTATCTACGCTTCATCTTTTCAAAACCGCGGGCAAAGCGAATCCACCAGTTCTCCGAGCCAGTACTCACACGGCCACGAGTGTTGGAGAACAATAATCTACATCCATGCTCACTTTGCGGAATACTGTCAACCGATTCCCCCGAGATCCCCGCCGAAGAGACAAGAGCCTTGTTCCGTATGTCGCTGCGTCCTGATTGGGAAAGGCGTCCGTCAATGCGGAGGGTGCCTTTCGCGTGTGTAGTGTTCATCTGAGTGTCAGCGCAGAGACTGGCAGCGGACACACCGACACCAATGCAAGGCCATCGCTGTGTCGCAATGGAGGAGTATGGCGGGTCTATGGGAATATGGCGGTTATGTGTTCAAGACTTTGAGCGTACGTGGCGCTGCCCGTATGATCACGCAGGGATATATTGGGCAGTTTTCTGCATCGGATACCCGAGCTTCGCGACCTCATGTCAGCAGTGGAACAAAGTAAACTGTGAACACCGATAGTGGCGACTGGTGGTCTGCGGTGAACTCATCTAAGCAGTGTACCAATGCCCGAAATAAGCAGTCTGCATGGATAGTAGCGAGTGCGCTGGGGAAGGGCGTGGCGCAGCCCCCTAGATGTAAGCAACTTTTGAAATAAATATTAGAACGTCTTGTTGAATGAGCGTATGCCATCTCTCATGTGGTGCTATGCGCGTATAGGGCACACCGAATATGTATGGTGCGGTGTGAGGACAGCTCCTCTGACACGCGACCATAATAAGGGGGTGTGGCCGGTAGGATATATGTGTTTGTTTTGGGTCGGTGCGGCAGACCGTGGGCGCATGTGGGTTGGGCAAATCGAATATATATGGTGCGGTGTGAGGACAGCTCCTCTGACACGCGACCATAATAAGGGGGTGTGGCCGGTAGGATGTATGTGTCTGTTTTGGGTCGGTGCGGTGGACCGTGGGGAAATTCGTCGACCGGCCGGTAAGGTTACAACACGAATGGTTGTTTTTCTTTTCCCCGACGATGAGCCGGTGGGTCGGGAGCGGCGTGCGCGTGGCCTGATTCAAGGCGCGCTGCGCGCCCCCTGTACCCGTGGCTACTCGTCTGCAAGGCATCTTCTTTTGGGGTAGTTGTGGATTACAGCCGGTGGGTTAGGAGAGGCGTGCGCGTGTCCTTGTTATTCAAGGCTCGAGGCGCGCCCCCGGACCCGTCGCTCGGTTGAAAGGGTGTGAGGACAGCCCCTCTGACACGCGAGTAGAAGGAGGTGTGGTAGGTAGGATTTATGTGGTTGTTTCGGGTTGGTTTGGCAGACCGTGGGTGCATGTGGGTAGGGCACACGGAATATATATGGTGCGGTGTGAGGACAGCTCCTCTGACACGCGACCATATTCAGGGGGTGTGGCCGGTAGGATGTGGGTGTTTGTTTTGGGTTGGTGCGGCAGACCGTGGGCGCATGTGGGTTGGGCACACTCAATATATATGGTGCGGTGTGAGGACAGCTCCTCTGACACGCGACCATATTAAGGGGGTGTTGCCGGTAGGATGTATGTGGTTGTTTCGGGCCGGTGCGGCAGACCGTCATATAAAGTTCACCGTGGGGCAGCACATGTCCGGCGTAGGTCTCGTTGTAAGGTTGTTCCTTCGGGTCTCGTTGTAAGGGAGTGGCGCAGCCCTCTAGATGTAAGCAACTTTTGACATACAGATGTAGGCATTGATATTGCAACCTATGCCCATGTTCGGTGAGGTGTGAGGACAGCTCCTCTAATACGCGACCTTACGGTGCAGGGGGGTTGTGTGGGCCAGGAAGGCAGGGGTACCCGGTCTGCCCATGGCTAGCAACGTACCCGGGAGCGGACGCCTTGTCCTGGCACACCCAAGCGCATCCGAAGAACGTAGAAGTGCTGTTGGATTACCACATCAGTGGGGGATGTTCGGCAGATTTCGTGCAGTTGGAGGCCATCAGAGAGTTCCGAGGAGGAGCGGTGCTCGCCGTCTACACGGCCCAGTTGGCAGACTTAGAGCTCATCGTGGGATGGATAGATTCGATCAGCGAGAGGCTGGGTAGGTTGTTGCAGTTACTTGATGAATACAGCATGGAGGAAGAGACGCTTCGGAAGGCGCAGAGCGCATTACCTCCTCTCGAGTACCTCCCTAGGGGGAGTAACCGGCGATTAGTTGAAACGGGCGTGAGTATTACCACCCTCCGGAAAGATCTGCCCAATAACATTACGTTTAACGGCAAAAGTTGGAAGCTTGCACGCGAAGCTTTCGGCGAACCCCCACTGACCCCGGAGTTCAATACGATGCGGGTGGATGACCTCCAGGATTTCTGTGTTCGGCTTTGTTCCTGGAGGAAGTTGGCCGTTAGCACACAGGAACTTGTTCGTCAGGAATATACGCAGACGTGCAATTCGAGTTCGAGAAGTCTACTACCGTTCTTCGTGGTGGGTGGACTGTTTTCGAGTGCGGTGGCCAAGTATAAAACCCCACCGTTGATATCCCCGCACCGCCGGGCGCAGGTCAGGTGCCTATGGGACGAGGCCGAAGAGCATGGCGGCGTCCCGCAGCAAGTGTTTCGTATGGTGTGGGAGTACATGCGATCGGAGATGGTGCAGCGGGGAGAGTGTATCTATCACCATTTGGGGGAGAGGACGCCGGACAGAGCAATATTCTTGCCGGAGCCTGCTGTACTCGGTCGTTGCATTGACAGCCCCGATCAGGTCAAGCACACCGACGTTCATGCGCATTCCATGGAGGAACTGCTTGGGCTGGAACGGGTGTATGGTGAGGCTGGAATCCGTACCTACTCCGCCCTGATGTGCCTGGATGAGCAGGGTTACACTGAGGTCTTGCCTGAAACGGTTGAGACGAAGTAATGGCCGGAGAACAAGGATGGTGTCATGCAGCTGCCCGCGGCTTTCCAGGGCTTCCCCACCGCCTCCCCTTTCCAGCAGGCGCGCGTGGGAGGAGGGCCCGGTTGGGTGACCGTGTGGCCGGCCGCGCACACCGCACACCAGGGAAAGTGCCCTGGTCAGGCCGTGCCTAGGCTCGGAGGATTATTCACGCAGAGGTCCCTGTCCCTTTGCGTGTACAATGCGTTCTCGTACCTGGAGAAGGGTGTCATCGACCTGGACAACGCTGTGCACATCGCCCCACACGGGTTCACGGAGATGTACGGCATGCCAATACGAATGGTGTGCATACTGCATAGCATGCGGGGATGCCATCCAGTTCAAGGGCGGGTACGATATTCTCCCAAGGGTGCACGCCTGTAAGGCTTGCATACACCCCCTTCACGAGGGTACGGATCTGACGCAAGTGGGGCACGTGATGTGCGGCGAGTGCTTTGACTTCCGGAATGCAAGGGGATTAAGGCCACCGCTAATGGTTCACGAGCAGCACGTGGAATATGACGCCACGTTGCAGGCGCTGGAACCGGCGGAGGCACGTGCGCGCGCGGTTCTCAACTTTGCAGACGTGGCCATGGGTGCGCGGCAGATTCTGCGCGCCTTCGATCCGAGTGTCGACCTCTCACCGGAAGAGCGCGCCTCCCTCCGGGATGTGAAATGGAACCTGCCTCCGGCGGAGGCACCAAGCCCGGAGCAATGTGCGGGCCCTCCCCTGCAGTATACGGAGGGGCAGATTCCTGTGCAAGTGTCAACGGTGCAGGGGTTCCATGAACACCCGCTCTTCCGGAAGATGCAAGTGTCTTGCCCCACGGCACAGTCAGTGATCAAGGCGCTTTGCGTGACTGTACATCGAGCTGCAGCCAAACCCCGCATGGTGGCGACGGATGAAGGAGCAGCAGCTCCGGCTGCTCGTGCTGTCGAGGATGCGGTGCTTGGCCACACACCGGCTGGTGCTCCAGCTGTTGGCGGTGGTGAGCAGCCTAAGAAGCAGCACAAGAAGCCATATTCAGGCAAGCGGACTGAAACAGCCAAAGACAGGCGGAAGCAGAAGAGGAAGCAGACGGCGGCGGAGCGAAAACAGCAGATGCAACCCATCAGGCATCCTATGTTCGACGCCAAGGGTAACCTAAACAGTGAACTCCTACGCAGGCTTAGCTTTCCAAGCATGGAATTGGCGGAGCTTGCGGCTTCCGTCATCACCCACAAGTGGAATACTTCACGGCCCACGTTTGCGTGTCGGCGCACTTGCCACCAGGCCCCATCGGCTGTCCCTGGCTGGCGTCGGAACGTGGCCTCAATGCAGGCAGTCCCACCTTGCCTTGGGCAGGCTGAGGATAGCATAATGATTCAGGAATAGAAAAGTGCATAATGGGGAATATAAATTATGTCCTATTTTTGGGGAATAGATTATATGTCACATGCCATCGAGCCATGCCATCTATCGTTTGTACTATGAACTATCACTAGGTACCCCGCGCCGGAGGTACAAGCGCAAGCGGTTCAGCGTGTGCAATATTTTGCGTCTGGCACACCCCCTTCTTCTAAACAATATTTTGCATGTAGCATGAAGCATAATTTTTTCCACCATTCGATTCTAAAGCGTTTGTATTCATTAGGTGAATACCTTTCGTTTGAGCTATCGATTGGCCCCATCCGCAACCGCATCAGCTTAGCCTTCGCGACTGCAAGCTAAGTTGGTGCGGTGTGAGATGGTTTCAACCACTTGCGGCTTTGCATAATAGGGGTTTTCGTGAGAATCTTCTCACGAAACTTGGCAGTGATATTGTTCATATCAATATCAGTGCACCCTCAAGAGCATATGGCAAGCCGTTGAGTATATTAAAGACGGCCGCGTGCTGGCATGATGCCTTTTGGGTTTGAAACCCAAACCCAAACATGCCAAACAGCGAAGGGCTTCCCGTGAGTTCCAGCGCACGTAACTTTGCAAAATATATTGATAAGATGCATATATTTCACTTTTCTGAAGTGCAAGGTTTGCGATAGCTTGTGCGCGAAGTTAACATATTATTTCTTTGACCCAGATTTATGAGTTTGTATATCACGCTAAAATCTGTGTCAAAGAAATAGTAATACCATTTTGTGCACAGACTTTCTTAGACCTTGTGCTTCGAATATATCAAAGTTAAATATCTTGGCAATATTTCTACGCAGTTACGTGCGCTAGAACGCACGGGAAGCCCTTCGCTGTTTAGCATGTATTGGGTTTGGAAACATTCGAACCCAAGCCCAATAGATCTGCCAAAGAAATAAATTGATGGTTTTGCCAACAAGTTATCTCAAACCTTGTGCTTCTGAGAACTGAAAGATATGTATCTTGTAAATATTTGTGCATAGTTTCGCGCGCTATAACGCACGGGAATTGCTTTTCAGTTTGGCATGTATTGGGTTTGGGTAAACTCGAACACAAACCCAATAAATCTCCAAAGAAATAAATTGATGGCTTCGTGCACAAGGCTTTTGAGGCCTTGAGCCTTTGGCAACTAAAAGATATATATCTTAGTAATACTTTTGCAAAGTTACGGGCGCTGGAACTCACGGGAAGCCCTTTGCTGTTTGGCATGTTTGGGTTTGGGTTTGCATGTACCCAAACCCATGATGTGTAGCACGCGTTTTGCGCATAGCTTACATCAGAGGTTGTGCGTTTGAGGGTGCACCAATATTGCTGTTAGCAATATTGGTGCCAAGTATCGTGCGCTAGAACGCACGAGAACCCCTCCGCTGTTTGAGTTTTGATGCGATGTGCATGAAAGTTATAAGGGCCTCTCAGCTTAGCTCGCAGTCGCTGCAAACTGAGCTGATGCGGCCACGGCTCAGTCAAGAGCTCAAAAAACTCCTACCTAAGAGTCTAAATGATATATCTTTGTGCATTACGAACGTTGGAAAATGTTTTCCCAATCTAATTTACTCGCAAACAGTGTGGGGTATACATACGTGCAGTGAAATATTCACGGCCGTGAATTTAATATTCACGGCCGTGAATTTAATATTCACGGCCGTGAATTCCAGATTCGGGAGGGCGTAAACCGTACGTTTATGTGAGAACTGAAGTCGGCTTGGTTGCAAAGACCTGTCTGGTATTTTCTATAAGTATTTTCAGACGTGTTCCCAAAGTGACCAAAAACCGAACGATCGGCGATCGAACGGTTTTTGGTCACTTTGGGA
Source organism: Cymbomonas tetramitiformis (assembly GCA_001247695.2). Lineage (NCBI taxonomy): Eukaryota > Viridiplantae > Chlorophyta > Pyramimonadophyceae > Pyramimonadales > Pyramimonadaceae > Cymbomonas > Cymbomonas tetramitiformis. The sequence goes on along the minus strand of LGRX02011947.1, from coordinate 12,912 downwards.
GTGAGATCGTGAGTTTAGGCTTGGTGACAACACGCGAAACAACACTGAGTATTTTCAGACGTGTTCCCAAAGTGACCAAAAACCGAACGATCGGCGATCGAACGGTTTTTGGTCACTTTGGGAGTGAGATCGCGAGTTTAGGCTTGGTGACAACACGCGAGACAACACTGAGTATTTTCAGACGTGTTCCCAAAGTGACCAAAAACCGAACGATCGGCGATCGAACGGTTTTTGGTCACTTTGGGAGTGAGATCGTGAGTTTAGGCTTGGTGACAACACGCGAAACAACACTGAGTATTTTCAGACGTGTTCCCAAAGTGACCAAAAACCGAACGATCGGCGATCGAACGGTTTTTGGTCACTTTGGGAGTAAGATCGCGAGTTTAGGCTTGGTGACAACACGCGAGACAACACTGAGTATTTTCAGACGTGTTCCCAAAGTGACCAAAAACCGAACGATCGGCGATCGAACGGTTTTTGGTCACTTTGGGAGTGAGATCGTGAGTTTCTAAGGCTTGGTGACAACACGCGAGACAACACTAAGTATTACCGTCTGAAAATACTTAGAGAAAATACTCACTGTCTGATTTGTTAAATATGCAATTTTAACTAAAGGCGGAAGGCTTTCTCTCCGGGAGTGTGCCCCTGTCCAGCGAAATAAAGATCTCTAAGATTGTATACTAATCTGAGTAATCTTTTGCTTCAAAATATTATCACATATTCCTACTTAGTATGATGTGGGTACCCGTTTCGCAAAGAATATGAAACCCCATAACGCAACTATTGCGGGTTTCAAATTCCTTAAATTCCACCCGCTTCCGCCAAATGAACGCGTCATCCCACAATGAGATGTGTGGTTGACCGTTCAGTTTGTGCAATTTGTTTAGGGAAAACAACGCATACGAAATACTATTTTTGCTAACGCTTCCCTCATCCGTTGCCCAAGCTCTCTTGCAAACGAGCGCGCGAATGAGGGAAGAAACGCCTAGCGGAAACGTGGACGCGGTTGACATCCGCGTTTCCGCTAGAGGTGAAATTGCACTGCCAAACGGTCAATATGTGTTTATTATGCTTATATGATATGCGTGATGATATGATCATGTTGTGCAGGATGCGACGTCCCTGTTGGGCGTGAGTCGAGTTGGCTGGCTCGAATCACGCCCATTACCCCCCTCACAAGAACCGTCCAGCATCCTAGATTCCGAACGGATCTTGCTTCCAACCCTTTCTAATTTAAGCAGAATTGCCTGCACACTCGGTATCGTGGTCAGGAACTCGCGTAGAATTACGTATCTCGTTCGATGAAAGCCACGTACGGTACCTGGTTCACTGAAAGCCCCGTATCTGGTTCAACGAAAGCCACGTATCTGGTTCAACGAAAGCCCTGTATCTAGTTCAATGAAAGCCCCGTATCTGGTTCAATGAAAGCCCCGTAATCTTGCTTGCGCAAAAAAAGTTGTTCCTAACACTTATTATATATGTAGTCAACTGTACAAGGGAACCGTGGAAAGCAAGGGCAACGCACCTTTCATTTTTGATGGAGAATCTTTTACCCTGTCCTTTTTCTTGAATAGAGGACAATAAAATGCATACCATCAGTGTGTTCAACAGTACAACGATACCCGCCGTTGTCGCAAGAAAGGCACACCCTGCCGTACTTTTTCGGAGGCTTCCTCATGTTTGCAATAACCAAGTGAACAGAGGTGGGGTGGGGGCAAAATAATTCAAACGGTGATATTACACGCATGTGCTTGTGTCACAAATTTATTCCCCCAAAACAGGACGGAATTTCTATTCCCCATTATGCACTTATCGATTCCTCGATAACCTTTTTTCCCAGGCTGAGCGTAACACTCCGGCGAGTAGTGCACCTATGGCTGCCACTTCAGCACCTCCCACCGTGCCATCGCACGTGGCAACTTCTGGCAGAAATAAACGTCACCCTAGGAACATGCTGGCAGCCATGAAATGCGGGTTGGAGGGCCAACCGGCGACCAGTGCTGCTGCACCTATGGCTGCTCCCGCGCGCGCGGCCACACCGGCCCCGGAAGCACGCGTCGTCGGGGCAGCTCCGTCCTGCCCCCCAGGCCTGACAGAGGGCACCTTGGTGTATGGCACTGATGGACGGGTGCACCATGTACGGACTGCGGACATGCGATTGTTGCTAGATTTTGCGTGTGATGCACCAGGCGAGGAAGGTCGACTGATTTATGAGACGGAGGTCACGCGTCTTCAGACCGACGGCACGCACGTGATCGCTGAGCCGGGTGTTCTGGAAGCCAGAATGCAGCTAACCCATGTACAACCAGCGCAACCGCAGGGCTTTGCAACCGATGACACCCTCGAGGAATACCTGGCATCCGCTGGGCTAACGTTCAGGGATGTCCCGTTTGACGGCGATTGCTGGCTTGCCGTGGTTGCTCCGTACATCACATGCCCGGAAGGACGACCCTGTCACCAAGTGCAACGGCACGGAGTGAAGTTCTTTACACCCAAGCTGCGGGATCTTGCAGTTGAGCATGTTCGCACAAACCCCACCTGGAGCGATGAATCTGGCCGCCGCCCGGAGTGGCTGAAGGATCCCGAATTCCTCAGTGATCTGCATAGAGGGAAGAAGCACAGTGACGAGCATTCGTTCCTGGTCCTGGCGAGCATGGCCAAACGGGGTCTGCAGGTGTATCGGATATTTCCCACTCGAGATGCAGTGCTGCGCCGGGATTGCCTCACAGTCGACTCTCCCGCCAATCTTGTCATGCCCGACCTTGACAACGCGATATACGGCCAATATGTGCCCTTCAGTATGCAGTATTTCTGCCCGCCCCCTGAAGAACCACTGACGAGCAACGAACCCATCCGGATCCTGCATATGCTGCAGGTTCCGTTATACGACCCCAGCCTTCCGGCAGATGACCAGACATGGGTAACTTACCCTGGCCACTTCATGCGGATCCTCACGAAGAAAGCGGCGGAAGACGAAAACGATGAAATAGAGAGACTGCGCAAGGGGAAACGCGCAAGGAGGTCCAATGATACGCCAGGGAACAAATCGAAGAAGCAGTTCAATCCGTCAGGGGCGACTATCTAATCAGGTACTGCTTTGGATCTCATCAACAATCGCTTTCTGCAATCGACACCTGCGTGATCGATTACAGCCGGTGCGTTAGGAGTGGCGTGCGCGTATCCTTGTATACAAAACCTTACAAATCCTAATGTACTGGTTATTGTCCTGTGCAGGCAAGAGGCGCTGCTGTTCAGAGTTGAAGTCGAGCAGCTCCCATCGCAGCGGCAGAGTGATGTTGCAAAGCAGCGTGGCAAACTCATCTAAGCAGTAGAGCAATGTCAGAAATAAAATGTCTGCATCGATACGGTAGCGAGTGCGCTAGGGAAGGGCGTGGCGCAGCCCCCTAGATGTAAACTATACGTAAAAGTAAATAAACGAGTATTGCGTTCCTTTGTAACCGCCTTTCCGCCTCGAGTGGCGGACCACCTCTTTGGAGAGCCTAGCGGGCGCGTGCGCATACCGAAGGGAGGGGGGTGTTAAGCCCAGTTTGACGTGGTTTGTGCTGTCCGGGGAATGTGCAGAACGCAGCAAAGGTCACGAGGACCAGGAAGTCCTCCGAGGTTCAATACGAAATTGAACCCTACATCTTGGCTTCTCCACCGGGCTTCGATATCGAGGCCGGACTCATAATGCACCTCAGCAAGGCGTACAAGCGGGACCCCCGAGCGAGAATTCGGCATGGGATGATCGTGGAGAAGGTCACCACCATTTACCCAACGCTGACGCAGAAAGAGGCGACGAAAATAGTGAACGCTCGTTTATAGCCTGCATCCAACAATGCGCTCCCTACCGGATTTATTTAGCCAACAAGCTTTACCCCGGCCAAGCAGCGGTCTCGGTTGGGCTTGTGGACCCAGCCGCGGAGGCTAAGACATCTCCTTGCTATTTCATGGGTACCGGCCGGCGCGTAGCTCACGACGCACCCGTCCTCGCAAGCTGCTTAGCACAACTGCAGCATTTGGTTGGCATGCTGCACCCCCGGCAGCAGGGCGCACAGCCATTATGCACGTGCGATATCATTGTGTACTTGAGGATGTCCCTGAATCTGGAGGAATTCACGTCTTCCTTGTACACGAGGGCGGAGAAGCGAGTCTCCTACCACGTTTCCATCTCGGACACTGGCTTCGGGAACTTGCTCCCGACTGGGCTGGACTCCCTATCAGAATTCCCATATGCGAAGGTCCTTGCATACTACCTGGTGATAGACACCGAGAGCCAGCATACGGTGTGCCGTTTGGCCAGTTTGCGAGCGTACCGTCAGGTAGAAGATGCATATATGGAGAACCAAGGAATCACTGTGCTCGCCAGAAATGATTACGTAGAGCTGCTACTGCCATGCGCGCTCATCGGAACGAAGGCATTATTCGTTGAAACAAAGAATAAAGACACGGGCGACAACCTCTACCATGCGGTGCACCTGCTGCGTGAGATCCAAGGCATCCATTGATCCCCTTCCGCGCTTCGTTCAGGTAATAAGAATGTGAAATTTCCTGTGGTGTCGTACGTGCCATTTTCTCATAGGCTGCTCGAAAAAGTCACAAGCGGCAAGGGGTGTAAGTTACTGAGAATCTGGGGTGGGATGCGCAGCTTCCAGGCCTTCTCTCAACTGCAACAGCGAGCAGTCCCCGACGTTCCCAACGGTGCTGCAGATCTATCTACGGCAGCAGAATCATTCGCCTGTCACTCTGCACGTGTATGTCACCAAGCCACGTGGGTTATACTAGATAGATAGATAGATAGATAGATAGATAGATAGTTAACTGGAAGCTGGATGGAATGGGTAGCATCCCATAGTAGTGTACGTACCCAGCTGCTGACTGCTTGATTGAAGGGTTTTAGGGTTCAAGGTTTAGACCCTAAATATGGAACCAGTCACAATGCTACATTTGTAAATATCTGTACGATGGGAAGCATTGCCCTGCCTACACGTGTCTTCTTAACAGCCAATTACGTGCATGCATGTGTATACAATCTTTAAATATCCAGCATATAGCTTTCTTACACGTGTGCATATCTCCTACATTCCAGCCAATCACGTGCTCATGGCGCTACGGCGTAGGGCGCTATGTGTTGGACTTGCACCTTGAGCGCGCAGGTTCAAGTCCCGTCTGGATCTCCTCGGGAGGTTGTTGCCCGATATAATTATATTGCCTGATCAACAATATAATTATACTGGAAGCGTTTCGGTGTTTCCATCAAGCATCCAGATCTCTCATTTTTTTATAACAATAAGGTGCTACACTCGACTGTCGCACTGTATGATCGCGGCAGTCGACGGTACTGTATGCGCCAAATGACCAAGGTGGACACTTATTAGTTATTACCATATATTACTACGTAATATAGGGTGATCTTGCACACCCCAGTTCAAGCACTGTGACATGACACCGCGATGCGCGTCATGCCACATAGAAAAAACACCTTCCAATACACCCACGAAAAAGTAATTATAACTTCTTGTCGAGTTTACTCTCACAAGTCTGAGCCTCCGGACGCGGCGATTTTCTCCCGGTTTATCGATTACAGGCGTTTCCGCGGTTCGCGTAGGTTTTCTGGAAGGAAAAGGTAGCGAAATTCAGGCCAAAACACGAAAAGAACCAGAGGTTACGAGCTGCTTTCCATTGCTTTCTGTCGAGAATCGCGCGATCGGCCGCGCAGCGGCCGAAGCTCGTAACCTCTGGCTTGCGAGAGTATGTCGAGTTAGACAAAGGCCTGCTATCGATACCAGAATTGCGGGGGTATTTTTAGCTACTCCGGGTAGTCCATTTCCTGATTTCCAGGGTTTTCGCTCCAGATAAGGCGAATCCGAGCATCGACGGATATACCTCGGAGGTATGGGGCGTTCGGGCTTCCAAATTTACTCAAAAGTCAACTTGGGTTAACGGGGTTTGGGCTATATATGGCCGCAAGGCATCACCCACGTGCACAGTGGTAAAAAGTGTCCAGTGGTAATAAGTGTCCTTCGGCAATTTGTCTCCAATTTTAAGACTGTATTTGTAGTGTAACTGACTGACAAGCCGATATAATCGCACACCATATCTGAGGACTGTGAGCTTCTGTGATTGCCTCAAATCGCCTTCTTGCCGTTCAGATCGACGAGTTCACCAGTCGTCAAAAGTACCGCCTTATCTTGCAGTGCATGCCGTTTTCGCGCACCGCGCGGCATGCGCCGGATACGGCGACATACAATACCCACCAATTAGGACCTTACACGTCGACGTACGGTGTCCGAATTCCCCCGGAGGCCACCGACACGTAGGATGCGGGGGTCACCGGCTGAGCGGATGATGCCGCGGCCTCTGAAAATCAGTGAAAAACAACATCATGGGAAATTCGGACACCGTAGGTAGTTTTAAAAAGGCATATATAGAGGACTTATCGTGTATGCCTTTGACCCTCCTGCGGTGTCCGGACAGTCGCTTTCCAGCATCCGGTAGGGTAGGATGCCGCCATCGGGTTTGGGTTTGCGGAGAGCGCTGAAATCTGCAGCCATTCGCGTTTCACCCGGTTGAACTTATCTGGAACTTATCGTATGCCTTGCACTATGCTTGCGCTTAACGGGCGTTAAGCAATCACGGTACTATGGTTGCGTCAAGGAATGTATACCATTCCTTGACCGAGCACCGGCATTCCGGGGAGTCGCCTAGGTCACGTAGATTGTTCATCCACTCAAGTGAAATGAACAAACCTGGCAACCTATAAACTTTTTTATTGTGCGTGACACAAGCTACTTGAATACAGGTTTGTGGTTACGTTTGTTCGTGCGGGCGCGTTGTAGTGCGGATGGCTAACCTCACGTGATCATCTTCGCGCAAGGGAGGCGAAACTGATCACGCGCAGTTGGACATGAGTTCGCATTTGAGGAGTGTATGCATATATGCACTGTGATATGCTGTATGGTATGTCGTGCAATAATATATGATAAAAAATACACCGCTGCTGCTGACCCGGGTCAACAGCAGCGGTGTATTTTGAAGTGAACGAAAGTCGAAAGTGATTAAGAAACAGTTTCAAACTGTCTCGAGCTTCCCAACACCGATTTATCTGCGTCCGATGACTGTGTACATGTAATTGTACCGTCAGATCGAAAATAATTTTATACACAGTGTCTGGCGTAATTTTCGAGTCATCGTCGTCATCGAAAATGCACTTTTGATTAGGTCATGAAATTGCTGTATGTCCGTGTCCCCCCGCCTATTCATACGGGTCACACGTGATTACCATTACGTGAGTCTGAGAACTCGCAGCGGAACTGTTTCTATCATTATCTCATATCTGCAATAGACCAACACAAGTATTTGAACCTGAAGCAGGGGCGGGGGTGTGAAATATGCGGAATTCATCTCACCTGCAGCTCGTGCAATTATTTGTTTATGCGAATATTACATTTGTAAATCTAGCAGTCGAACCTCGCTTCCTATCCTTCAGACAATCTGACATAGATGCTCAGTGGACCTGCGAGAGCGAGTTACGATTGGATCAGTGATTCCGCGGACTTAGTTTGACTTCGGCTTTTGACAGGCAGACGTGTTTCAAGGCCCCGCCGCGCACTCACGGCGCACTCTAGGAACTGCAACATTTTCCCACCTCTTCTCTCAACTTTACTGGGCTGAGAAGTAGCGTTCGCCCCAAGACTGAGTTGACTCCTCAGTACCCGGGTTGACGGGCTCCGCAGCCAAGTAAGTGGGGCAGCATGTCGGGACAACAGAATGAAGAGAAGGTTACGGCCTTTCATGACCTGGTGCAAGCCGCAGAAAAACAGAAGACCGTAAAGATAATTGATCACAGAAATAAAGAATGGACATTTATGGCCCGCGCGAAAGTGCGTCTTGGAAAGAAGAGGTTGAGTCATATAATTGATACTCTGATTCGGTTGGTCAGGTGATACTCTTGGCGTCTAGAACTCTATAGAATTCGCTTTGCGCACATATATCTCTTTTCGCCTCCGAAAACGGAAAGCCTGCGGAGACAGTGTCTTATCGCACTAGGGCGCATCGCGGCGTTCCGTCCTTGCTCCTATGCCCTCGGCTTCTAAATTTGTTTTAATACAACGGGCATTTCTCAGTGCCCTGCGCGCTGACTTGTCATCTTCACTGCTATCCTTAATAAACTTTCTATGTGAATGGTTCAGGAAACAAAATTCGGAAAAACTGGACGAGGCTGAGACGTTGGAGCTGTGCTGTCTATTTGCGCATCTGTTCCCGATAGTCGATGGCCTCTCGCTACAGACACAGAAGGCTTTCGTGAAGTGCGCCGTCCATAAGCATCATCAACCGAAAACAAAATTGTGCGAATCTGGCGGAAGACCTGATGCGTTCTTTTGCGTTCTCAAAGGGAAGGTCGACGTTATCGTGGACGAAGTAGGGGTTGTCACCACCCTCGGTACGTCCTCAGTGTCCACTGTGATCGTTGAAACAGCAGCGGCCTCCCCCAGGGTATAAAGCCAACCTACCGAGGTGAAGTATAGTGCGCGCGCGGTCTTCAGACAGGCGCTAGCGTTCATCCCGTACGGCCTCAGTGGCCGGTGGCGCGCGCGCGGTCTTCAGACAGGCGCTGGCGTTCATCCCGTACGGCCTCAGTGGCCCGTGCCGGCGCGCGGTCTTCAGACCGGCGCTGGCGTTCATCCCGTACGGCCTCAGTGGGCGGTGGCTTGACCAACACTTCGGCCGCTTCAACCATTATTGACCTGTTAACTGCTTCGCCGGCGTTCGATGATCTGTTATTTGTGCACCAGCTCTGATGATTGGGCACTCCATACACCGGCGTGCACAGACTTGTCCCTCCTTGCATTACCGGCTACCTCTACCCGCAGCACGGGCCTGTGTCCCTCCTTGCATCACTGGCTACCTCTACCCGCTGCACGGGCCTGGTTCCCTCCTTGCATTACCGTCTCTACCCGCAGCACGGGCCAGTGTTCCTCCTTGTACCGGCTTTACCCGCAGCACTGGTCTGTTTCCTCCTGCATACCGGCTCTACCCGCAGCACTGGCCTGTGTCCCTCCTTGCATTACCGGCTCTACCCGCAGCACTGGCCTGCGTCCCTTCTTGCATTACCGGCTCTACCCGCAGCACTGGCCTGCGTCCCTCCTTGCATTACCGGCTCTAGTCTGGTTCACGCAAGCACTGATCGGGCGATTCGTTTGGCCTTTGGTGTCCCGCAGAAGTTGGGGACACCTTTGGGGAGACGGGTATCATCAATAAGATGCCCCGCTCTGCCACGTGCATCTGCCAAGACTTTGCAGACTGCATCACTGTGACGGATAGGCAGTACATGGCGGTGTTTCACTCCGATGAGAGCCAGTATACGGAACGAGTGGAGTTCCTGCAGCAGCGGTCGCACTCCTTCTTCAACTGCACCCAGCAGGAGTGCTACAGCTTCTCGCGCTTTCTCGTCGAGGTGTGCCTTCTTCTGCGCCCAGCGACAGCGAGAGCTTTTCATAACAAGTTATCTCGCTTTCTTGCTCCGGTCCGCCTGGCAGCAGCATTATTTTGAGTAATAATGGCAGTAATAATGACAGCAGCATTATTTTGAGTAATGATGGCAGTAATAATGGCAGCAGCATTATTTTGAGTAATAATGGCAGTAATAATGGCAGCAGCATTATTTTGAGTAATAATGGCAGTAATAATGGCAGCAGCATTATTTTGAGTAATGAGCTATCCCAATAATGCCGATTGGAGGACGCAGGTGATATTTCCGAAAGACACCATATTCAACCTCGACGAGGGAGATAACGTTTACTTCAAGCTGACCGGGGAGGCCAACTTTTACTCGTGGGTTGGGGCGGAAGGCGAGGAACCAAGGAAGCGGATGCATTTGACCCCGGTTTTCCCCCGCTGCAACATGCCTCCTCCACGATTAGGTCCTAGCATGTCACGTGCTGTGCTGTAGGATCCCTCCAGATGTCTTTTACAGTTTTGGGATGAAGAATGTGGTTGAATGCAGCTCGGTCCGCGGTCCACTGTATGCCCCAAGATAGATACCTGCGGCATCCTGAAATGCATTACGAAGCATTCCTGCGCGCTCTGACCCTCTGTGAGAGTCTGCTCGAGGAAACCTGGGGTCCGTCCGTGGCCATCCGCTGGCTGCGGCGCCCAAAGTGAAATATTGTTTGTGTTTGTGGCCTTTCAGAAAATGAAGAAGCAACTTTTCAAGATGCGCGAAGTAAAAATTGGGGACTGCTTCGGAGAGTCCTGTGTGTTCACGTCGCAAAAACTCGGTTGGTTCGCAGTCTCGCAGTCTATAATTACGTGTTACTGCGTTCACAAGGTTCATCCCTCGACCTAGCACACCCTCACGATCCTGGGGTGTTAGGGTGCGCTTGCTTGCTTGGTGAAGGGTTGGGTGGAGGGTTATGGCTATGTTTAAATTTCGTACATCGGAACAACGTTCTGATTGATCACAAAGCAGAGATCTCCGTAACTCTAGCTCACTTCAATTCATACTCGTGAAAAGTAATTTTTTACGTGCTACCAACCACAAATCGTGGCACAGATCATACTAGCTAACTATGATCCTCCTGTGTGCCTGCCACCTCAGTCGCGCTGTGTCGATCGTTCGTGCTTCCACAAATCCCGGCTCGTCCTCCTTGAATACTGCCAGCTTCATAGCATTCTCAGTTGAGCCTTAAGAAATTCCAGGGAAACGTAGCATACTTACTTCATTTGGCGGACTCCATTCCCTTCGTCACCTCGCCGCAGCTCATCTCGTTGACGCCAGCCGTCACGTCAAGGGAAGCCGAGAATTGCCAGTGGTGAAGCGGAAAAAAATAGACCAACAAAATCACAAGTAGGTAAAAACGCCACGAATTAATTACCTGCAGTGGAACAACAACACTTCAGTAATTTCAGGAGTACACCGTGCTTCACCACCGGCATGCTCCCGAGACTGCAGAAGTGGACAGCGCTCGTGCTCTTGACGTCCTCGACGCACCAGTCCATACCACCAGATCCAGTCGTACACCCCAGGTCTCCCAAGCACCAGCGCCGTCGTCGTCCCACCAGCTGCGGTAAGAAATGCGTCGCGTTCGCTACGTTGTCTAGAGAGTCGAAAGAACGAACGCGCGACACCGCGCACCAAAATGGCAACCCTAACTATCCCCGGCAAACAAGGGCCTGCGCGGCCTCAAAGCACCACCAAACAGAATAAACATCGACAAGCATCGCCAATCGTGTCGCAAGGTAGTATGTACATAAAATTCCTCTGTGCGTAAATATTCAGCTGGTTCGCCCGGCGTGCCACGCTCCCTTCAATATGCCAACCCACAACTGTAATCTCCAAAAGTGCTTCAAGCCTCTTCCTTCAATCACAGCAACATGAGAGGTACCTCTTTCGAGCCCCTTCTCCTCAATACTCAGCCCCGCGTCGACCACCTCGCAATAGTGGCGCGTTGATGACTGGCAAACAAAGCTATGTTTAAATTTTGTACATCGGAACAACGTTCTGATTGATCACAAAGCAGAGATCTCCGTAACTCTAGCTCACTTCAATTCATACTCGTGAGAAGTAATTTTTTACGTGCTACCAACCACAAATCGTGGCACAGATCATACTAGCTAACTATGATCCTCCTGTGTGCCTGCCACCTCAGTCGCGCTGTGTCGATCGTTCGTGCTTCCACAAATCCCGGCTCGTCCTCCTTGAATACTGCCAGCTTCATAGCATTCTCAGTTGAGCCTTAAGAAATTCCAGGGAAACGTAGCATACTTACTTCATTTGGCGGACTCCATTCCCTTCGTCACCTCGCCGCAGCTCATCTCGTTGACGCCAGCCGTCACGTCAAGGGAAGCCGAGAATTGCCAGTGGTGAAGCGGAAAAAAATAGACCAACAAAATCACAAGTAGGTAAAAACGCCACGAATTAATTACCTGCAGTGGAACAACAACACTTCAGTAATTTCAGGAGTACACCGTGCTTCACCACCGGCATGCTCCCGAGACTGCAGAAGTGGACAGCGTTCGTGCTCTTGACGTCCTCGACGCAACACGTACCGTATTCGTGCTCTTGACGCTCCTCGACGTACCACGCTGCTGGAGGTAGGGAGAAGGGTTGGGTGGAGGGTTATGGCGCTTGTACCACGCTGCTGGAGGTAGGGAGAAGGGTTGACTACAACCTCAGCATCTGTATTGTTAGAAACTAGCTGGTGTGTGATAGTTGTAGGGTATGATGTACTAAGTGGACTCCCGGCGGGGTGCATGCAACCATTCAGACCAAGTTCAACGCCAAGCTTAGCGCGACTGTGAAGAGCAGTATCCAGGACGAGACGGCTTTCCGGAACGCATATTGCATCGAACGCTTTGGCCGCCAAACGGAGTACTTGCGGGACAAGAATAACGCAGCCACAAAGCGGTGTGTGCTCGAAGTCCGGCCTCCACCACGGTAACGCGCAGCGCTGCCGGCTGCTTGGTCATACCGGGCACTCCCGGGTAGCCATCTCCATCAGACGTACGGAGAATGTAGTGCAGATAACCTCGCTGATGGTCGCCGCATGACAGACGACTGCTTGGTCATACTGGGCACGCCCGGGTAGCATCTCCACCGGACGGACCGAGTATATGGTGCAGATGACCTCGCTGATGGTCGCTGCATGACAGACGACTGCTTGGTCATACCGGGCACGCCCGGGTAGCATCTCCAGCGCACGGACGGAGAATGTAGTGCACATAACCTCGCTGATGGTCGCTGCATGACCAGACGACTGCTTGGTCATACTGGGCGCCCGGGTAGCATCTCCAACGCACGGACGGTGAATGTGGTGCAGATGACCTCGCTGATGGTCGCCGCATGACATACAGCTGCTTGGTCATACTGGGCACGCCCGGGTAGCATCTCCAACGCACGGACGGAGAATG
>LGRX02011946.1:0-11243 GCA_001247695.2 Cymbomonas tetramitiformis | reverse complement strand
GGCCCGAAAGATGAGCACGTGCGCACGAGTGGTTGGGGCGTGGCTCCGGGCCCGAAAGATGAGCACATGCGCACGAGTGGTTGGTTTAGCTATAAGCGATGGAATTCAGCGGCAGAGGCGATGGGTTCCAAGTGTTTTTATGCGGATTACAGCAGGCGATATTCAGCACCGTCCGATCTGATCTATCAGATCGACGGACCGATTGGTTTTGCCTATGATACTGAGTATGACATCGGTGCCAGTGTTATGACATTCATGCCGGGACCGTGACATAGCTGCATTCATCCTAGCTAGCATTCCTGATAAAACAATCGGCGGAGAACATTCCTGCAATCAGTTGGAACTGTTCCAATCTGAGTGAACTGCAATTTCGGTATTCATTTTAAGCACTTTGTGGCTAAGCCCGCTCGTTTCAAGCGGGACAACCACCCCACCTGTTACGAGCACTGCGACAGGTCGGAGGCTGATCTGGTCCGGTCCGCAGAGCGAGGTGTCCTGGAGGGCCCTCTTCATTATGAGCCCTGGTGTACCACCCAGATTGGCTCCCTGTACTGTCCGGTGAAGGACAAGTTCAGGAACATCTGGAATGCCCGCACCTCTCGGGTGAACGAGGCCATGGCCCCAGCTCCGGCAGTTTATGACTATCTGGAGCCAGTTCTTTCCTTGCAGCGGCCTGGGTGTCTCCAAGGTGGCTGGGACTTGAGTGACGCCTTCTGGAACAATCCCAGATGGCAGCCGCATTGTGACTATATGGGAGTCCAGTTCCCTGTGTCCAAGTCCTTCTATAGGGCTCGCTATGACATGTTCGGTTTCTCCGATGCACCGAAACACCAAGCCGACATGGCCCAGGTCTTCAAGCGGGTGCTGAATGGTACCGTGCACGCCGATGGTCGGTCTGCTTGCACTGGTATCTTTGTGGACGACGGTCACAGTATCTATGACAGTGACTTGGGTAAGGCCGAGAGCGACCGACGTGCCTTTGCCGAGATCGATCAGATGGCCTTGCTCGGGGTGCAGGCCTCGGAGCGCAAGACCTTCTTGCCAGCGTTGGTGAAGGAATATGTGGGTCGGGAGATCCATTCGGACAGCCAGACGGTTACCTTGTCCAGATCCCGGGCTGAGAAGTACGGCGCCGCAGTGTGGGAGCTGCTCCGGAAGTATCCTCCGGGCTCCCAGGTACCGAGGCGCGAGCTGGCCAGCGTGGTTGGCAAACTCCAGTTCGTGGCACCCCTGATTGTTGGTGGCCAGAATATGTTGGCCCCGGTGTATGCAGATCGGGATGCCTTTGTGAACCCTCTCGTGGCTTTGACACCTGCCAAGCTGCAGTGGGCTGACACTGTCATGGTGCATCTCAGTGATGTTGCTCGTGGTGAGTTGGCTCGCTTTGTGGACCACATGAATGGTAAACCGTCACGGCGCTACTACCTTTATGAGGGCAAGCCCGAGGTATCTGGTCTTTGGCTTGGTCAGCATTCCGGGACTCGTGAGTACCTCACGGAGCATTGACAGACTCCAGAGGGCATCTCGGCGCCTACTATGGATGCTTCGGGTTGGCAGGGGGGGATTGCTCTCCGTGACTGGAGGCATATCCTGTCTTTCCCGCCTGACCAGTGTGCGCCGCACAAGAGCTCCAACTTCCGTGAGGCGAGTACGGCGGCTTCGGCAGCTGAGCTTCTGGGTCCGGATCACCGTGGTGAGCGGTTGCTTTTCCGCAGTGACAATTCCACCACGGTGTCGCTCGTTAACAAGCAAGGCACCATGGCCCCGGCCCTTTGGGAGGTCGGTGAGCGTATCTTCGCGGCCGCTCGCTTGTATGATCTGGATCTGGCCTGTGAGCACATCCCGGGAGTGGAGAATGGTTTGTCCGATGGGCTTTCCCGGTATGTCCGCCGGAGGGACTACTCGGACTGGCAGTATCGCCGTGATGAGTTCCTCTCAGTTCAGTCAGTGTTGCCGCGGCCGTTCACCCTGGACGGTGGGGCCGACCCCGTGGGTACCAATGCGCATCTCCCTCGTTATTGTTCTGAGGTGGACAGCTTCTTCGCACGGGAGTTGGCCGGGGAGCACGTGTATGCTAATCCGGACTTTGACCTCATCAGAGCTTACTTGCTTCACTTCCTTCAGTGTCAGCGGGGTTCGCCGGGCGATACGGCGGGCACCTTTGTGTTGCCGGTGTGGGACACTTATGATTGGTGGCATTTGGTAAAGGGTGGCCGTGTTCTCCGTTACTACCCCCCTCGCACAGAGTTGTTCACTACCCCGGCCTGGGAGCACTTTGCGCGCTTGGACGGCACTTATGGGTTTGGCGCTGAGAGGACCTTCCGGGGGCCGACCAGGTGGCCGGTGGTGGTTATTCACTTCCCGTCGCTGTTGCCTTCCAGGGGGAGCTCTCGAGGTGCTGCGGGAGCTGCTGTACCTGGCCACCGTGGCCCTTGGGGGGGAGTGCCGGTGTTGTCTGGTGACGCCCGGCGAGATCGTGTGCTGCTGTCTACGATGCACCCGACTTCTGTGCAGGGCGTGCTCCGGTGTTAAGCCGGGGCTCACGGCGCTGGTCCTCTGCGGTGAGTGCTGGGCGGCTGCCGCTGGCTGGTCGGGCCCCTCGGCGGGTGCGTTGACCAGTCTGGTCTCCAGCATGATGGCCATGCGTATCCGGGAGAGCACGTCGGCTATTCAGCGCCGGGGGGTCCGGGACTTCCGTGACTTCCTGGTGCAGTTTGCGGGGCATGACTTGCCGGCGACGGTGCGGGACGTGCTGGGGTATATTGCCTATGCCGTGGAGGTCCGGCCGTTTAGGCTCGACTCGTCCACGGTGCGGAGCTATCTCGGTGGTGTGACTGCATGGCATCTCGAGATGTGTGAGACTCTGGCTGAGGCCCCGCTTCTGGAGGAGGACGGCACCCCGCTTTATTTGCGGGTGCCTACTAAGCATCCTTCGGTCCGGACGCTTCTGACGGTGTTGGACAAGAACTACAAGCGGCCGTCCAAGGCCAAGCGGGCTTGGACTCCGGCTCAGTGGTACCGCATATTTCACTTTGGCTTTTCATTGGGTCAACGGTCGGGCAGGCACCAGCAGCTCAACATGATGCTGCAGACCTTCGGCTGCCTGCGGCCGGGGGCTGTGCGCTGCTTGCGGGTGTACTATGACCTCTACTGGGAGGGCCGGGTGTTGTGCATTCGGTGGCGGCAACCCCCCTCCCCTACGGATCCTCATGTGCTCGTGGTGCACAATGATGAGGAGCTCTCTCCTTACATACGGGGGTCCTTGGTGTTCGATAAGAATGCTGATGCTAGGAAGCCCAAGCGGTTCTACATCCCCAATGACGTCCCGGCATTGGGAGTTGCTCCGGTGCGACTGTTGGAGGAGTATGTGATCCGTGAAGGGCTGCCGTCTGGCTCGCTTTTGTGCTGTGCGCCTAAGGGTGCTTCGGGCTGGTATCCCGGCCCGTACTCAGGCTTCGGCCGTGCATATCAGAAGGCCTATGCCAGGGCGTTCCCCGACTCGGGGGATGCGGGTCACTTCGGTGGTGGCTCCCCGAGAAAGTCACTCGGCCAGTGGTTATGGACTTATGGTTGGTCACACCGGGTTATCTCGGATGTGGGTGGTTGGTACACGCCTAAAGTCGCTATGGACCTCTATTTCACTACACACAGGTTTACTATTCTGCGGGCGCTGCAGCAGATGGGGGCTGAGGCCGAGGGGGTGACGGTGTCGCATTTCAGATGAGCCTCCCACGAGCGGTGCTATCCTGCAGTGCCTGGCCCGCATGGAGCAGGTTATTGCTGCGGAGGAGGGCTCTCTGGTGGCGCACTATGTGTGCGACATGTACCGGGCTCGGATGATGGGCTTGCCGGGCTATGCCGCTGCGGAGTCGGATGGTGTGCTGTCAGGTTCCTCTGAGGGCTGGCGGGACATTGATGGGGACGACAGTGGTGATGATTGTGAATGGTAGGCTCTTTTGAGCCAGTGTACTGAGTTGGTGGTTATGAGTGGTATGCCCCTATGGGCTTTCTGGCTCTATTGGAGATATTTGTGAGTGGTAGGCCCCTGTGGGCTCTCTGGCTCTATTGGAAATATTTATGAGTGGTACGCCCCTATGGGCTCTCTGGCTCTATTGGAGATGTTATGAGTGGTGTGCCCAGTGGGTAATGGATCTTATTACTGCTTCTCTATCTGGACTTGTATCCTACTATACTTTTATGGAGAGAGTGGTGGGATCTCTGGACAGGCGGACGGATAGGACCACGCCTGTCCAGATCTTTGGGTTTGGTTTCACCAAACATCTGTGTACCACTGCAAGTGAAATCGTTCATATCACGTGCAGTTGCTGTCTTAAGCATTTCGAATACAAGCATGCATCGGCAGAAAAAGTTTAGCTATAAGCGATGGAATTCAGCGGCAGAGGCGATGGGTTCCAAGTGTTTTTATGCGGATTACAGCAGGCGATATTCAGCACCGTCCGATCTGATCTATCAGATCGACGGACCGATTGGTTTTGCCTATGATACTGAGTATGACATCGGTGCCAGTGTTATGACATTCATGCCGGGACCGTGACATAGCTGCATTCATCCTAGCTAGCATTCCTGATAAAACAATCGGCGGAGAACATTCCTGCAATCAGTTGGAACTGTTCCAATCTGAGTGAACTGCAATTTCGGTATTCATTTTAAGCTTCCCGACCCAGCCCCCCCGGTGGGATCTCTGGACAGGCGGACGGATAGGACCACGCCTGTCCAGATCTTTGGGTTTGGTTTCACCAAACATCTGTGTACAACTGCAAGTGAAATCGTTCATATCACGTGCAGTTGCTGTCTTAAGCATTTCGAATACAAGCATACATCGGCAGAAAAACGCCCCCCTCGCCGCGGGCAGGTCCGCTCCCATCACCGCGCGCAGGTCCGCGCCCCTCACCGCGCGCAGGTCCGCCCCCCTCACCGCGCGCAGGTCCGCTCCCATCACCGCGCGCAGGTTCGCTCCCCTCACCGCGCGCAGGTTTGCTCCCGTCACCGCACGCAGGTCCGCTCCCATCACAGCGCGTGTGTCCGCCTCACCGCGCGCAGGTCCGCCCTCACCGCACGCACTGGCCCTCACCGCGCGCAGGTCCGCTCCTCACCGCGCGCAGGCCCGCTTCCCCTACCGCGCGCAGGCCTGCTCCCATCACGCACGAGGTCCGCCTCACCGCACACAGGTCTCGCTCCTCACCGCGCGCAGGTCCGCCTCACCGCGCAGGTCCGCCTCGCCGGTGGGCAGGTCCGCTCTTCGCGCGGTCCGCTCCTCACCGCGCACAGGTCCGCCTCGGCCGCGTCGCAGATCCACTCTCACCGCGCGCAGGTCCGCCTCCTCGCTCGCGCGCAGGTCCGCTCCTCTCACCGCGCGCAGTCCGCCTCATCACCGCGCCAGGTCCACCCTCACCGCGCGCAGGTCCGCTCCCATCACGACGCGCAGGTCCGCCCCCCTCACCGCGCGCAAGTCCACTCCGTTTAGCTATAAGCGATGGAATTCAGCGGCAGAGGCGATGGGTTCCAAGTGTTTTTATGCGGATTACAGCAGGCGATATTCAGCACCGTCCGATCTGATCTATCAGATCGACGGACCGATTGGTTTTGCCTATGATACTGAGTATGACATCGGTGCCAGTGTTATGACATTCATGCCGGGACCGTGACATAGCTGCATTCATTCTAGCTAGCATTCCTGATAAAACAATCGGCGGAGAACATTCCTGCAATCAGTTGGAACTGTTCCAATCTGAGTGAACTGCAATTTCGGTATTCATTTTAAGCTTTGGTATTAATTCCGACTTTGCCGTCATGCCTCTCTCCCCACCTTCTACTGGAATTTTTACTGATTCTGCGTCACAGCTGGACTTATCACGATTGGAACAGAAACTCTCTGGTTACGAGTTGACTGCTCCTGCAGACCCTAACCTGGTGGGATGTATCCTTCACTTTGCTTCACATGTTGACACTGTGGTGGCCTATGCTCGTCGGGGTGAACCGTGCGAAGCTTCTTTGGTACAGGCCTTTGCTACGATGATGTCGCAGGTCTCCGTTGGTTCTGAGTCCCGTGCTTTGATCGACGTCGAGGCTCCTTTAATTCCTTCGATTATTGAGGAGATTCTTTCTTTTGCCTACGGTCAGCGGTTATCTCAGCTTCGTGGCACGGGAAACTTAGCTGGATGCCCGGGTCGCGTTGCTTACGGATTTTGTGGTGTTACCGAGCCGTTTGAGCAATACACAACGAAACCAGATTCCAGTGCGTATGGGACCTGTGGCCAGAAGGTCTGTCGTATCAATAAAGTATCAACTCACATGGTTCACCGTACTCAACACCGTTTACGACAGAACAGCTGTTTTTTCCGCAGTAATTTACCGTACTGTCAGGCGATTTCGTGCGAAGATTCCGCTCCGAGTTTTGTCCGTTGCCGCGTTTGCGCAGCCGTGATTCATAAAGGCTGCTTGGATGAGTTCTTTGACGTGGGGAATTACGCCTTCGTCCGTGGTGATGCTAGTCACTTGATCTGCACCGATTGTTTCCTTCCTTTTCCGGAACTTTTCATGACTTACCTTTCCGCGCGCAAGCTTCAAGAAGATGTTGCATACCTGGTGGTTCTACCTTTCCATGTCACACTGCCGACACACCAGGCGTATTGCCGATTGCTGGAAACTTATTCTGAATTCGACGGTCCAGCTTTGGCTTTTATGGGCGACTACGATGAGCTGGCGGACGGTGATTTTATTTCTACTACAAACTCTGCGACTCCGATGACTCTGGCTCCTGAACAACGACACCTGGTTGACATGCGCACCCAACTGTTGGGGACGTTGTCTCGTACTCGCTCTCGTGCTGATGGTTTATCTGGTGGATCACGGGGTGCTAGTGAAGCTGATTCAGAAATTGTTTTCCCGCAGGGTAGCCCAGTGAGAGCTGAACTTTTGGCGCAACTCAGTGCAGCACGGTCGGGTAGCCTCCCCGTTCCTCCCTCCGTTCCAGTTCCACTTGCGTTAACCGCTCCTGTCCACGTGGCTCCGGCAGTCTCTGCGGAACTTCCCCGCGACGTTTCGGCAAAATATGTGCCTCCTGCCTTTCGGACATCTGGCATCAGCCTTCCGCTGACTTCTTCGCCCTCTATCCCTCCTGGTCTTGGTGAATCGACGGTCGTGCCCGTCGCGCGCGTTGAGCCCCCTCCGGAACTTGGTGACATGCGAATCGTAGCGGAACGCGAGTCAGCACTGGGGCGTTTCGGTTCTTCTGGTATCCATGCGCAACCGGGACACGTAACCGCTCCTTCTATTCAGCCTATCTCCGTAACGACTGCAGCTGCTATTCCGACACCGTCTGCGACACTCGTTCCAGCGCCCTTGGCCTCTGCGCCTGGAGGTAACACGCCCACCTTTGAAGAGCTTATGCACGCGACCGTCACTGCACACGGCTTGGGGGATCTTGTGTCGGGCGCGGTTGACGGCTTAACTCTGCGTGACCCGGCGAGTCCTTCGTACCCGGGTCGTGAGATGCTGGAAAACTATTCAGGCAACAGCACGGACGCTGCGTCTAAAAGACAGATGCAGCGTCTGATGCAGTCCGACACGTTGGGTGCGAGTACTGACTTACAGTACACGCCCCTTCAGGAGCGTGGCGGTGACCTCGTTCAGGAGGGAGCGTCACTGAGAGTAAAGGACAAGCTCCAGTTCCCGCGGGCTGACCGGTTCCTTAATTGGTGCCGTCGGCGTTGCGAGGACTGGGAGCGGATCCGCGGCAGCGGGCTGGGGGTGTTCGCTTACAGCAGCGACCCCGACAGCCCGTTCAAGTCGCACTATCGAACGGCCGTCTTGATTGTGTCACGCTATGAGTTCCTGATGGAGCTCGTTGATTACGTGCGCAGCGAGATGCCCAACGTGCCGTTCGACGCTACTTACGTCTTGATCACGTCATACTATGTGACGGCGAGATGGACTAAGCAGCCCTTTACTCGCGCCCTCAAGGAGGATCGAGACCTGGTTCGGATGGGCTCAGAGGCGTTAACTACGGTCTCGGCGCGCCGTGAAAACCTGCGGCGCCTGGTGATGGAAACTTTCCCAACGATGGCCTTTCAGCGGGTGTTGGTGCGTATGGGATTGCTGGGTAACTCGGTTGCGCCGGGGGCGGGTTTATTTCCGGTCCCCCCGCAGCCCAGTGAGCAGCTGCCGCAGTCTCCGGTGATCCCTGATGTTCCGCCTGAGGCTTCGCGCCCTTGCCCATTATGCGGCAGTGCGGAGCACAGTTATTATGCTGGTCATTACACCCACACTGGACCGATTACTCGGGCGTGCAACCGGGTAAAGAAGGTGGACGGTGTGAAGAAGAAGTGTGTGAAGAAGCACGCTTTCTCTGGTCCCCTTATGTCTCCGTGCGAGTACACGGGTGACTACTGAGAAGTTAGCAAGCAATGTGCAGGTGATATCATTATGGTTGCCTTCCCTGAACAGTCTGTTCAAGTACCAGCTCCTCTGATTGAGCCATCTGATGGTTCGGTGTCTGGTCGAGATTCTGTCTGTTTGGACACACAGCCTGCACCCCCTACCTCTACTACACCAACTGCAGTTCTGTGCTCAACACAGCAACCTGTGAATGCTTCTGAAGCCCCTGCACTTGTGGAGCTCTCCACCGCTCGTTCTCTTCACACTCTGCTCCTCAAGGAGCTCATCTACTGGTATGGCACCCCCCAGGGGTGCCCAGTTCCGACTGGTACTCTGACCTTTGAGCCGTACACGGACAGTGCTCAAGTGGTCAAGAGGCAGTTATTGGCCATTGGACCCCGGCTATATTCTGGTTGTACACTTACACCAGATGAGTGCGCCTTTCGGGAGCGCCTCCAGTGGACTCGCCTGCGGGCTTTCGGTGCCCGCCTCACTTATCTGGTGGTTTACACAGCGGATGGTTATCACCGCCTTTTGGTACTTAAGGTCCCCCCTCGGAAGTTCTCTTCTCCGAAGGCGCGGCAGCAGCATGCCAGTAGGCAGATGACTTATCATGACACCGGTGACGGCCTCTATGCCCCCGGTGTCCGGTACACGGAGGCCTTATATGACTGGTTCTTGCCATCTGAGGAGCCCCTCCGGCAGGCTTGTCGGGAGGGGCACCGTATGCACTTTGTGGCTAAGCCCGCTCGTTTCAAGCGGGACAACCACCCCACCTGTTACGAGCACTCCGACAGGTCGGAGGCTGATCTGGTCCGGTCCGCAGAGCGAGGTGTCCTTGAGGGCCCTCTTCATTATGAGCCCTGGTGTACCACCCAGATTGGCTCCCTGTACTGTCCGGTGAAGGACAAGTTCAGGAACATCTGGAATGCCCGCACCTCTCGGGTGAACGAGGCCATGGCCCCAGCTCCGGCAGTTTATGACTATCTGGAGCCAGTTCTTTCCTTGCAGCGGCCTGGGTGTTCCAAGGTGGCTGGGACTTGAGTGACGCCTTCTGGAACAATCCCAGATGGCAGCCGCATTGTGACTATATGGGAGTCCAGTTCCCTGTGTCCAAGTCCTTCTATAGGGCTCGCTATGACATGTTCGGTTTCTCCGATGCACCGAAACACCAAGCCGACATGGCCCAGGTCTTCAAGCGGGTGCTGAATGGTACCGTGCACGCCGATGGTCGGTCTGCTTGCACTGGTATCTTTGTGGACGACGGTCACAGTATCTATGACAGTGACTTGGGTAAGGCCGAGAGCGACCGACGTGCCTTTGCCGAGATCGATCAGATGGCCTTGCTCGGGGTGCAGGCCTCGGAGCGCAAGACCTTCTTGCCAGCGTTGGTGAAGGAATATGTGGGTCGGGAGACAAACATCTGTGTACAACTGCAAGTGAAATCGTTCATATCACGTGCAGTTGCTGTCTTAAGCATTTCGAATACAAGCATGCATCGGCAGAAAAAGATGGTCGGAAGCGGACGTTAAGGTGTCCGCGCAATCAGTCACCAATCACCAATCAGCGCGCAGAGATGAACAATGGTCGGAAGCGGACGTCAAGGTGTCCGCGCAATCAGTCACCAATCACCAATCAGCGCGCAGAGATGTTTTTAGAATTATTGCCTTGGAAATAATTTGGGTTATTTAAATCAAGACTCACAGCAGAGTCGCGCCCGCGGGAGGGCGCGACAGATCGGGCACAACCTGTAGGCACAGTCTGCCCGATCAGGCCCGACCTATACCGAGGCGGTTTTAGGTCGGAGGGTGTTGCGGCCCGCGAAGCCGCACACAAGTAGGAGCGTTTCACGGGCCTGGCAATTCTTGCAATTCTGACCCTGAAAGCTCCGGCTTTCTCTCTCAAATTCTGTAAAAATCTGAGTTGTAACTTTCGTTCAGAATTTTTTTTCGGTGTTGAAAATAATTTAAGTTAAGGCAAAAGAGCAAATGAGCCCTGGATAAGGCAAAAGAGGAAAAGATAAATGGCAGAGAAATGAAAAGAGAAATGGCAGAGAAAGGAAAGACACAGCAATTAACTAATAGCAATTTAATGAGAAGCATTGCTGAGGCCTGCCAACATGCTTGACTTGTTTGTCTCACCCTGCTGTGAATTGCTTGAAATAAAATAATGGTCAAAAGCGGACGTCAAGGTGTCCGCGCAATCAGTCACCAATCACCAATCAGCGCGCAGAGATAAACAGTGGTCGGAAGCGGACGTTAAGGTGTCCGCGCAATCAGTCACCAATCACCAATCAGCGCGCAGAGATGAATAATGGTCGGAAGCGGACGTCAAGGTGTCCGCGCAATCAGTCACCAATACCAAAGAACCGCCCAGAGATGAAAAATGGGCGGAGGCGGACGTCAAGGTGGCCGCGCAATCAGTCACCAATCACCAATCAGCGCAGAGATAAATAATGGTCGAAAGCGGACGTTAAGGTATCCGCGCAATCATTCACCAATCACCAATCAGCGGAGATGAACAGTGGTCGAAAGCGGACGTTAAGGTGTCCGCGCAATCAGTCACCAATCACCAATCAGCGCGCAGAGATGAACAGTGGTCGGAAGCGGATGTCAAGGTGTCCGCGCAATCCGTCACCAATCATTAATCAGCGCGCAGAGCAGAGATAATAATGGTCGAAAGCGGATGTTAAGGTGTCCGCTAATCAGTCACATCACTAACTACGCGCAGAGATGAACAGTGGTCGAAAGCGGACGTCAAGGTGTCCGCGCAATCAGTCACCAATCACCAATCAGCGCGCAGAGATGAATAATGGTCAAAAGCGGACGTCAAGGTGTCCACGCAAT
>LGRX02011945.1:0-23481 GCA_001247695.2 Cymbomonas tetramitiformis | reverse complement strand
GATTTTTTACCAATCGCATTTGGACTAAGAGCCACCTGGGCCACATTCTTATCGCAACTATAACTCCATACTAATGATAATTGGGCCTTGATACGAGGTGGAATTATATACTCTCAAAATGGCGTCAGCGTTACCCTACACCCAGAAAAACATTTTTGATCCAAGCGGTAGAAAATGTTTTGTGTGCTCTTACATACTATAAATAACCTGGTGATAGGTGATATGTGTTATCCGGAATGGGCCCAAATGATATGATCTTTTACTTAACATATAAATTGATTTTTCAAAAGCTCAATGTTGAGCATATGAAACATATCATGATAGTTATCCACCATTTTAGATGGGCAACCCTGACTTTTTAGGAGTGGAAAATGCAGTTTCCCTAGGAAAGCCTTACCCGTGCATCCGTGTGAGCGTTGAGGTGTTGTGCGCATGCCCCCATAATCCACATGATGGCATTAAACTTTCATTTCGGTCATAAACTTGCACGACATAACTTCCTAGCCCCATCAGATTTGATCTAGAAGGTTAGACATGCCTCGGACACGGTGGTCCTTGTGGCAGGACCACCGACTTTTTGACGATTTTAGCAAAAACACCCTCCTACATGCACACGATTAAAAGTGTCCAACTAGACGCGACGACACCTACCCTATCATTTAGGAAATTGATTTGACACATAAATTGTGCCAGGGGCACGACGACAGATGCTCGGAGATATGTTTTTGATTGAACGTGCAAAGGTACACAATTCGGATTTTTATAATATACTGGATCAGGGCCAGATTGAGGTACAAACGATAATTCGGTTCCGAGTTCTGAAGGCTAAACACTTCTCAGGTGCTCTACTTATTCACTCGTCACTCAGGTTGCAGGGTCAACCACTCGAGAGCCGATGTCACACTTCAGCTCAACGTTCAGTTCCCGATCCGATCTCATTTCTAATTCCGATTCGTCATTCTCGATTCAGATGTTATGCCGACAGGCTGACACGATGACTGCCCCACAGTACTGTCATACTACTGTACTGTCATACTGTCATACTGTCATAGCGTCATACTGTCATACTGTCATAACCTTAATATCTGATATTCGATTTCATTGTCTTTTCAACCCTGATGCGAATCTGACCATTCTTCGAGGGTCTGACTGAGTTCCACGATGACACCCCCCACAGTACTGTCATACTACTATAGTGTCATACTGTCATACTGTCATAGTGTCATACCCCGGACATCTGGTATTCATTCTCATCGTGATTTCAAGCCCAATTTCACTGTCATCGTGCCAATCCCAGATTACCCCCGATGACACACATACGGACGCATAGGCATATCGGCTCACGCTGTGCCTCCGGGCACAACTTTCCCCCCCTTAGGAGTGGTCTACCTCCTGGGATCACTCCGCTAAGGTACCCATCTAAGTTCCAGTTCTTAGGTTTTCTGGTTCCTTGCTTTTCCAGTCCTTAGGTTCTCTGGTTCCTCTTCGAGCATAGTTTGCCTGCCGCTACCAGGGCACCACTTTCAAGAAGAAGGGTGCCGCTTGGAATCTAAAGCGGGTCTTCAGTGTCGCGGAGGCGTAAATGTCGGAAAAGTTGTCGTAGCAGGAGTGCTGGCACGGGATATACACTCGCAGATCGACCTGCTCCAGTCTGCTGCGGGTGAGGTCCAAGCTGAGCAGTCTGGATGAGCACCGGTTGCCCATCTGCACGCACACGGTGTTGAAGTAGTACAGCGTAGCAGGGGCGAGGGTGGTGCTGAGTTCGTCCATATGCAGGTGGGTTTCATGTACTGCGTACCGTACATGCAGTAGGTACACACCAGTGGTGGGGGAAGCTGGCGCATCATAGGGCGAAGCCGTAGCGCGTTAGGGAAGCGACCTCTGGGGTTTTCCATGAACCAATGTTTTGGCTCCAAGTAGTCAATGATCTGCAATGCTCGTCGCACGATTTTGTCAGCCTGGGGAAGGTCAGGGGGTCCACCAGTGGTGCGCGCTTGACTGTACTGCCTGCAGGGGGGACTTGCCCAAATAACATCGAAGAATCCAGGCGGGTATTGGCTGTAGTCCCATTGCAGGATGTCACACACATGAGTGGGTTGCCAGATATGCCCGGAGTCGAGGGTCACTACTGAGGCGGAGGGGAAGCAATTTAGGAATTCCCTCTCTACTGAGCCAGTACCGCTGAAAAGTACGAGAATCCTGGGCATGCGGGTTGTTTTTGCCTGTATTGCCAGCAGCTCTGTCACCAGTGCCAACGACCCATCTTCTACGCGCTCTTGGCGTTCCCACGGCAGGGGGATATCATCTTCCATCTGTTCGAGCTGGTCCAGTTCATCGCAGGGATTAGTGATGAGGTGGGCCAGGGTCATTCCGGCTTGAGCGGAGTGGCGGCCACGCTGCTCGCGTCGCCGAGTGGCTTCGTCGCGGACTTGCGCTTCCATGTGCAGCCTCGCTTGCTCGAATTCACGAAGTTGTTGAAGTGGACTTCCGCGTTCAAGTTTGTCACGCGTCCTCCATTGGTCGTGAGCTTTGGAGTAGCCAGTCCAGCGAACCTTCCACTCTTCCACCTCCTTCCCTCGAACAGACCGCACTCGACGTGCAAGGATGCGCTCAACGTGTGCTTCCTTCTGACCGTCCACTACCACCTCTTCAGGTACTGCTAGGTGATCGCGTGCGGCAAAAGCATCTTGACCGCTGGTGTACGGTTTGAGGCGATGTTGAGCGAACACGTCGTGAATCCGCCAGTGAGGAGGGAGGCGTAGGCGGTAGGCTACTGGAGCTCCTCTGTCGGCCTCTGGCATGGTCATCTGTACATCGCTGAAGAAGCGTTCGGTCACGGGAACTGGTCCATGCCAGCGCTTGGTCAGTTTCCTACAGATGGAGCGATCCATCACCTTCTCCGTAAGGTGTTTCGCCTCTATCCAGACCAGATCTCCGACAGCATACTCCCGCTGCCCGTGCCTGCGATCAAACTGCTCGCGCTGTCGCTGTTGAGCCAGCTCTAACCGCTGTCTGGCGTCCCGCAGCTGCGACGAAAATTTCACAGCCACTTCGTGTGCGGTGCCTACTCCCCCAGTTAGTCGTCCAGCGGTGGACTGTGCGGCTTCCAGGAAAAGGTCCAACTGCGACAGCGGCGAGAACCCGAACACCAGTTCAAATGGCGTGAAGCCAGTAGATTCACTCCTGGAGTCATTGATCGCGAACTCCACGTTAGTGGTGAACAAATCCCAGTCCTCCACATTGGCGTCTACAAAGGACCTGAGCATGTCCTCAATAACCCTGTTGCTGTGTTCCGCCTGGCCGTCAGATCGAGGGTTGTACGGCGTGGTACGAGCCACTTTCACACCCATCAGTCTCATGAGTTCCTGCCAGAAAGCATCTTGAAACCGCGGGTCACGATCAGAGACAATCTTCATAGGCGCGCCATGTAAGCGCCACACCGAGTCAAAGTAGATTCTGGCCACCACAGCTGCGGAGCTGTCGCCGAAGTTCATCGGCACAACGTGAACCATCTTCGTCAGCTTGCAGGTGAAGGCCACGAAAGCATCATTGCCCCTCTCCGATACCGGCAGGCCGGTGACGAAGTCCACCGCGACATCCTGCCATGGCCTGTTCGGGATGCTGTGAGGGTTTAGCAACCCATCCGGGTAAGTTCCCCGCGGTCTCACCGATTGGCACACTGCGCAGGATGCAACCCAGGTGCCCACATCTTCCGCGGCACCACGCCAATAGAAGCGTCGCAGCACCCTCTCCAGAGTCTTGTCTCGCCCAGTGTGACCCGAGGACAATGACTCATGAGCATGGCGAATCACTACTTCTCGAAGTGGAGAGTCCTCCCCCAGCACCAACTGATATCTCCCTGCTGCGGTCCTCCAAACCACTTCACCCACTAGTCTGAAGTCCTGTAGGCATTGATGTGGTGCCGCTTTCACCTTCTCTCTTAGTGAACGAAGTGTCCCCTCTCGGGTGTACTCCGCTTTCAACGCGCGCAGGAACTTTGAGTCCGACTGCTGGGAGGCTGCGTCTCTGAAGTCTGCCGCCTCACCTGTCCTTATCACAGCGGGGGCTGTTCGCGGATGTCTCACGCGTGCTGGTTGTGGCTTGGCGGGAGGGGCGTGTACTATCAGAACAGGCCAGCGAAGGTCGAAGGCTCTCCCATCTGGGTTCTCGAAGAACTGGTTGGGCTCGCCCTTGTCATCACGAGTAGGGACGACCTCCACAATCTGCATATTGGCCTTTCTGAAAAGTTTGCGCCACGCGGGGAGCTTGGACTGGTGATCTGGTAGAACGAATACTGCTGAGGTGTTCTCTGGGTCTGTCTTCCATTCTGCGATATACTTGTTCAAGATCGCCTCCACAGTAATGCACTTGGAGTTGTATGGAGGGTTACACCAAACCCGAAGGCCCCTCCATTTCTCTGAAAGGCAGTCTGTCCAGAATCTATCCGCCTGTCTGTTGCGGCCGCCAAAGTCACAACAGGCGTCCACATCGAAGGGTCCAAATTTCTCGGCGTACTTCGAGGAGTACTCTGCTCGGACACGCCAATTCTGTGAGTCCTCTGGGGGAGCCCGCCGTTTCTGTGGGTGAAGGACCGGGGATGGAGTTGACTGTTGGGGCGCCTGCTGCGGGGTTGGTGAGCTCGTTGGCACCTTCTCAGTGGGCGCCTCCGATGCGTCAGCTTGTGACATAGGCGTTCGCGTCTTCGGTGACGCCAACTGCGGAGGCGCTGGGGTCGTAGAGGCCTTCCCAGCGCGTGACATACTCCTCGTTATCCTTATCTGGGGTGGGGCTCTATCAGGGGGTTTGTGTGGAGCTTCTACCGGCTTCGCGCTTTCAGCTACAGGCCACTCAGGCGTGTCGAAGTCGAGGTGATCCTCCTTCATTCCCTTATAGAGCTTCGGGTTAACGAGAGCGATGGTCTCCCCCATGTCCATGGCCTGTTCCGCCACGGAGAGGGTCTCCACTGCTGAGAGCCAACAGTCAACAGTCTGGGCCCAGTGGGGATGAGCTGCGGGTGGTGAGCTGGAGAAGTATTCAGACTCCAGCGTTGCCAGGGGGTCTTTCGGTAGATCTGAGGTGGGGTCGATCACCCCCGCCTCCTTCAACCCCTCACGCACGTCCTTGTCTTTGAAGTCGGGTCTTCTGGACAGGGCGTCCGGTACCAGCAGCAGCGCTCCTTTGATGTACTCCATTCTCGGGACTCCCACCTCCACCAGATCCATGTACCAGCGTGCCTGTCTGCGGCTAAGCTCTCTGCCAGGTTCCATCAGCCATTCAAGGGGGCGGTGATCACCCTGGATGCGGAAGTTGGTGAAGATGAGGTAATGCCGCCAGGTAACGGTGGTACAGTGGTGTAGAGCACCTAACTCACGCTCGCCGGTATGATAATTCTGCTCGGCGGCTGAGAACTGGCGGCTCTCGTATGCTATCACGCGCAGTCCAAGACCATCTCCATTGTCTTGCATCAGTACTCCCCCAAGAGCGATGCCGCTAGCATCCGTCTGCACCACGAAAGGTGCTGTGCCGTCTGCGGCACCCTTAACCCCTAATCTGCGACGTGATGAGCTATCTCATCAAACACTCAAATCTGAGTTTCTCTGCGACATGTAATTCAAATTCACTTTTGAAGACAGTTCTGAAAAGCTCTCAGCAAGCCGCATGCAATCGTGCACTTATGAGCAACCAAGCTGTCTTGATGCTCTTGATATTCTTCGAGACGCGCTCCATTTTAACTTGGCCATACTGGGTTACATCTAGGGCACATGTGCAGTAGTGTTACAACCCCCCTAATACTCTAAATAGCCCTAACCACATGTTGGATACTTGGTAAAATTACATCCGGAAGTCTAGGGTCAATATTAGGGCTTAGGTTGTTGACAATGTGCACATACATCAACATTTTTCGGTTGATAATCACGTCGCCGGTATCAATTGTCGTGCATTTCAAACCTGCGTATGCGATTCGCCTTGCGAAGACCTTTCCGACATTATTTTCAAAAGTTGAGTTAGGACCGTTATGCAAAAGTTATCGTAGATAAACCTAACTTTTCAAAAACCCAAAATTCCTTTCGCAGATTAGGGGTTAATGTTGGGCAAGGCGAGCACTGGCGCTGAGGTGAGGGCCTTCTTCAGCTCCTCGAAGGCCCACTGCTGCATGGGACCCCACTCCCAGGGTACGTCCGACTTGGTCAACCGGGTGAGGGGCTGAGCGATCTCGGAGAAGCAGTGGATGAACCTGCGGTAATACCCCGCTAGGCCCAAGAACTGCCTGACGTGGGTAACCGTTTCCAGCTCGGGCCAGTCCCTCACTGCAGCCACCTTGTCGTGTTGGGGTCTGCAGCCATCTGCGGAGATACAGTGGCCAAGGAACCGCAAGGATTTCTTCAACAACTGGCACTTGGACCTCTTGAGGAAGACGCCCTTCTCCCTGCATGTCAGGAGCAGTTGTTTGACGTGCTCGTAGTGCTCTGCAGCGGTGTTGCTGAAGACGACCACATCATCGATGAAGATCCGGACAAATGGGAGATGGCCCAAGGCCCGCTGCATCCATCGCTGGTACTGAGATGGTGAATTCTGCAGCCCCTGCGGCATGACCAACCACTCATATGACCCCATCTGGGTGGTGAAGGCGGTCTTCTCGACATCTCCCGGTGCCATCGGTACTTGCCAGAAGCCATCCACCGCGTCGAACGAAGAGAAGAACTTCGCACCCTGCATCTCGTCGAACATCATCTGGATGTCTGGGAGAGGATACTTGTCCTTAACTGTCTGGCGGTTGAGGAGCCGGTAATCGATCACCAGTCGCAGCTCCTTGGGGTTCCCGGGTTTAGGGACCATCAAACAGGGAGCTGCATAAGGGCTGGAAGAGGGTCGGATGTAGCCCTTGGACATCAGAGTCTCCACGCGTTCTCGAAGTTGGCGGAGTTCCTCCGCGGACTTCTTGTAGATGCGCTGGCAGGGAGGTCCCTTCTTGCTCAGCTCAGGGTCCAGGTTAATGTTGGCTTCATCTTGGGGGTCATGTCTGAGTCCATCGATGTTCGGTAGGGCAGTCGTCATCTCCTTCTTGTACTCCTCACCCCAGAAGTCCTGAAACTTGAGGGTCCACTCAGGGCTCACTTCTGCATCTTCAGTATCCGCAGCGGGTTCGGCGTTCTCAGAGTCGATAGCCGTGGCTGCAAAGGCAGAAGCAGTATCGTCGGGGACTTCTCGGCCACCATGAGCCAGGCGGGCTGTATCTCCGGGTCGTCATTGCCGCGTAGCTTCTGCGTCTCCGCGTACACCAGGTACTTCTTCAGCTGGGCAGGGGTTAGGAACACCTCATCCACCAATCCCGCGCAGGCCGTGCCCTTCGGAGACCTGTCCCCAGATGCTTTCCCAGGAGAACAGCCTGTGATGGTGACGCGATCCCCAATCTTGCCACTGCGGGACTTCCTGAGGAAGGAGACGGAGCCATTCCCTTCATAACCCAGAGTGACAGGAGAGTGACTGCGCAGCCACCTTCCGCCGAGGATAACATCCACCTGTATGCCCAGTGGTAGGATCCGGAGGGCAAGGGCGTTCTCCGTATAGGTGCCCGTGGTGGTGTGCGTGTTAAACTTGGCGTACGCGGTGGCGCCAGTGATCTTCACAGATCCATCCGCAAGGGTGACTCGCATCTCGGAGCCGGCTCGTGTTGTGAGGCCACATCGCTTAGCGCTCTGCTCCGAGATGAAGTTGTCAGAGGCCCCCGAGTCGATCAGCACCTTGACCGTGTGCCCTCTGAGGGTTGCGTAGAATACCAGCAGTAGCGGTCCTTCTTCGTCATGTGCCGCTGCAAGGGTACCCTCGATGTCGGTCTTCCACTGAACTCCCCCATCTGTGCGTATGCTTTTGCACTTGAGGTTGGGGAGGAGGTTGTCCGAGGCCTCGCGGCATTCTTCCACGTTTGCCTACACGCGGCGTAGAACTCCTCATCCAGCAAATCAACATCTTCAGGCGGATGACTGACGAGGTTGTCTGCACTCGCCGTCAGCAGGGTGCCCGCTGAGGTGCATTCGCTCGAGGTGGGGCTGACATGAGTGGTGTCGCTGGTGGTAGGGCTCACATGGGTGGTGTCACTGGTTGTAGGGCTCACATGAGTAGTGCCACTGGTGGTAGGGCTCACATGGGTAGTGCCGCTTACTGTGGGGCTCACGTGGGTAGTGCCGCTTGTTGTGGGGCTCACATGGGTAGCGACACTATTGATGAGACTGCCATGGGTGAGAGGGTCCTCGTCATGCTGAGGGCTGCCAGCAGGGGAGTTGTGGGCGAGCTGGTGGGAGCTCTGGTGGTCAGTTCTCGTCTCAGGGGTCCCAGCTGCTGCCATCTGCTGGGTGAAGCAGAGCGAATTGACCGAGGACTCCTCTTCCATCACCTCAGGGTCTTCAGCGATGGGGTGGCTGTCGAGACAGGGCGGCGCTTCATCCGCTTCATGCGTTCTGACGGTGGTCATCTGCTGGGTGAAGCAAAGCGAACTGGGTGCGGAGGTCTCCTCCGCCTCTGAGCAGTAGGATGAACCTTCGGGGTTTCCTCCCGGAGTGGCCGGCGCGTTATCATGGTGCGAAGATGTAGTCTCTGTTGTGGGCTCGGCCAGCGAGGATGATGGAGGGGATGCTCCCAAGGGGCTGGGACCCAGCTTCCTCATCTTGTACTGGTGTACTGCGTGCAGACTGCACCAGGCGCCAGGTAGACCCACATCTCCCGCTGTCCCAGGTATCGTGCCCACTTCAGTGTCCAGGGTGCAGAGGGATGTCGAAGACCTCGCTGCTGCTCTTCGTGCGCCCTCCTTTTCCCACAGCCTGCTACCTGGGGAAGAGTCTGGACTCGAAGTGGCGATTGCCTTTTGCTGCTCGGCAGGCGACAGCTCTCTCCAAGCCGCGTAGAGGTCGTGGGAGCTGGCGTTAGAGGGTTCGGGGACTTGCTGGCGACCGTCGTGTGAGAGGAGGTGCCACAATGCTATGCGCTGATGGCCCTCCTTGCGATCTTGAGGTTCGCGGGCAATGCGTATCCTCTCTGCCAGCTGGTTGGCGCGGTTCACGCGCTCCTTTGGCGATCGACTCCCAGAGTGTACGCGGCTGCGGACGCGCTCCGACATTTTATCCACCAGGTCCTTGGCAGCCTCTGGGGATTTGCGCAGAGCTCTGCGGACCTTCTGCATGGCGACTTCGAGGGGGAGGGAGTACAGATCTCTCTTCCAGTGCCACGCAGTTAGCCTTTTCCGTGGGTCTGCGAGGTTGGACTGATAGATGGGCAGCGGTAGGACAACACGCGGTCGGGGGCGAAGGTCGCGGGGCTCTCCGCGGTTGTTGCCCATAATGGGGGGTCTGTGCCGGGGAACTCGCCGTCCCCTCCGACCCTCGATCCTCGCTTGTGTATAAGCAGGGCCGTCATCAAGAGGTAGTGACGGCTCATCGAAGGGGGTGCTTCCCGCAAGAGGGTGGCTAGACAAGTCATCCCTCGGCGGCGATGGGGCACCAGCTGAGCGGTAGGTGCGTCGCAAGCGGGTCCCAGAGGTGAAGGCCACGCTCTTGGGATGGGGACGTTGGCCCCAAGGGTCTCTGCGTCCTCGGGCGCGTCGGGGTTCCACTGGTTCTGACCGCTTCTCCAGGGCGGAGAGGGTCTGATCATCAGGGCAAGACCTCACTTCCTCGAAGGGCAGGGTCTGGGGCTGGCCGCCGGCCAGTCATTCATCGCTCTCCACCGGGGGAAGGCCGTCACCCTCCACAAGCTCGATGCCCGCAAGGGCCGCCAGGGTCTGGTAGCTCTGCTCGTCCTCACAGGTAGCAAGAGCCAGGACCTCCTCGGAGAACTCTTCTGGGACGCCATCCACCGAGGAGATGTCCTCCTGCTGCTCGATGGCCCAAACGACGGCGGCTACAAACCCAGGGGAGTTCGCCAGTCGAGCGGGTGCATTGGCCCTCCACTCCTTGAGCTTAGCCTCGTCCGTACAGTTACGGACGATGTGCTCCGCAGAGCCGCAGGCGAAGCACCGGCGGACTTTCGGAGCGTCGGGGCGGGAGAGGCCAGGTGGTGGTGGCAAAGGAGTCACTGCCGCGGCGACGGTGGTGGCAGGCCCATTCTCCAGCATGGCAAGAGCTGGGCGGCTCGAAGAGGGGGTACGCCTGTAGAAGGGGGTGCGAGGTGGTGGGTTAGCGAAGGAAACAGCACGGGGAGGACGGTCTTGAGAGCGCCTCTGAGCCGCCTCCGTGTCAATGTCACTCTCCACCTCCTCAGCAACTTCCCGAATCTTCAACAAGGCGTTGTGGGTGCCTGGGATGTCGTCAGCGACGGCCTTCCTCTCCCACTCTTCTGGTTTGGAGACATCCAAGTGGATGGCTCTCAGGCGCCGCATCACCTTGGGTGCATATTTCAGCCCTCGGCGGTACGTAGAGAGCATCGACAGGTTGGTCATCTCCACGCAATTGGGGACTCTGCCGGCCAGGAAGTTGACGGAGGCCATGCGGGTCTCCAGTCGCGAGAAATACTCCGCCGCGGTCTCGTTCACCGCCTGCTTCAGGGCAATGGCCTCGCCGTGTGCGTTCTCCAGGTAGGCCTGCGTCAAAGAGCACACCGCCAGATCGCTGAAGAACACGTCCAGCTCCCCGTAGCGTTGGTGCCAAGCTTGCTCGGACCCAAAGGTCCCCGCCGCGCGCTCCAAGAACTTTCTCTGCTGGTCTTGAAGAGTGTACTCCTTGAAGCTCCAAAGAAGGCTTGACACACTCGCCTGGTACGCTGATACTGACGGCGTACAACTGGGAGTGGTCAGTGCTTCGATCACGATGGCCTCCTGGAATACCTTCCGCACCATGTGGGAGTAGTGCTCCAACTGCGTCAGGAGGCCCTCCTTGTCGGCCGATTTTGTGTCGGACGCGGAGCGGGGGAACCTGGTGACGCTCTTGACCAGCTTTAGCACCATCTCTTTGGTCTTGTGCTCCAGGCGGACCTCGTCTGGAGATGCTCGCAGGTTAGTGCCCTGCGGCAGACGGACGATGCCTGGAACAAAGGGGGTGGCGCTGGGAGAGAGCACGGGGTTCGCAGCGGCGGCAGAGTGAACGGGGTTCGCGGCAGCGGCAGAGTGAACGGGGTTTGCGGCGGCGGAATGGGGAAAACGGGCAGGAGGTGGTGGTCCCGGGGCATGCGCGGGCGGAGGCGCAGGCGCGGGATTTGTGGGGACTGCGGTCGGAGTGGGCGGTAATGTAGGGGCTGATGGTGGTGCGGGGAGTGGGAGAGGTGTATGGAAGGGCAGGGGTGTGGATGGTTGTGCGGCCACCACGCTCATGCTCCGGTACCAATCGGAGTTGCTGACCTCCGACCACGCGGCGAGCCCGTCCTGATCGAAGTTCTGCATCTCCGACTCCCGCGCAGTAGCAGGGATCCACTCCCATACTGGCTGCCCCATGCTGGTAGACCGCACATTGGCCGCGGCTGGGTCCCCCATTGCCATATCCATGACCTCGCGGTCGACCATGAGGACCCAGGTCTCCACACGAGGGTTGGTAAGGGGTAGGGGTGCATGGTGTAGCCGGCCCCCCATGCGCGCATATGCAGTCAGCGGCGCTCCCAGCAGGTGCATGATCCTGAACAAGATGGCGTCGCCCTGCACCCCAGCCCGGCGGCGTTCGTCCCATGGTAGGGAGACGGTTGCCGCGCCTCGCACCCCAGCTGACTGGTGCACCCACAATGACCCACCATCGTGGGTGACGAAGAGGGCTCTGACCTCTGGGTACTGAGGGTAGGAGGGCTCTGGTGCGGGATCGTCAGGGGGATCCTGAGGTGGATCACTAGGGGGGCCTGGTGGCGAGTCGCTTGAACTGGAGTCTCTGGGCTCTGAGTCGGGATTGCCACCGCCGTGCACCACCGTTTCCATCGACTGCCGCCGGCGGGCCACCATCATGTTATGGGGATTTGGCCGGCCCTGAGTGGGAGGTTCGGCGGGAGCGGTCTCAGCGGCGGTCTGAGGCACTGGAGGGGTTACGCCGGCGGCGGCGTCTGCCTCGTGTAGATGGTCCGCCGCCAGGCCCTGTGCGCTGCCCTGAGGGTCGCCTGGTGGGGAGGCTCCTGCCGATGCCGTCGCACCAGGCAGCGCGAGTCCTCTCGAGAGCACCGCGGAGATGTCCAGGGCCTGTACTGCCGCCAGGACTTCTCTGCGAATGTGTTCACTTCGGCTGCTCGCGTCCGAGTCGGAGCCGGACCTGTGGGCGGCCCTCCGCCTGCGCTCAGCCCGTGCCTGCGTGCTTCGGCTGCCTCTGGTCCCCGTGCTGGTGCGGCTGATGTCCGTACCGGAGTCGGGGTCAGAGTGATCAGGTGCGTGGCTTGGGCCTGGAAGATGTTTGCCATGTGTCGCAGGGCCCGAAGATGCCCTTCGGGAACGCCGACGCCGGCGAGTCTCTGAGGTTGTCGCCACCGCGGGAAGGTGACGCACCAAGAGCTGGGTACCGCCCAAGACATTCTGCTGAACTCCGCTGTCAAGGGGTACCTGCAGAGGGTCCGGCAGGGCCGCGGCGCCGATGCTGATGAAGTGCTGCAGCGATGAGAGATCCGCGCCTGAGTCATGAAGCGCGGAGGTGGCTGGTGCCAGCTGATGGGGCTGCTGTGGTCGATGTTGCGGCTGTTGTGGCGGCTGCGGCTGCTGTTGCTGCTGCTGCTGCTGCTGCTGTTGCTGCTGTAACTGCTGCTGTTGTAACTGCTGCTGCTGTAACTGCTGCTGCATCGGTTCCAGTGGCTGCTGTTGAAGCCACTGCTGTTGCTGCTGCTGGTACGCGAGCCACTGCTGCTGCTGCTGTAGCTGTTGTTGGAACGGTGTGGGATATGCGCCCACGGGGTGTGATGGGTTCCCAGTGTGAACGGCACTGGTGATACTCCCCCAGCGAGGGGCGCTGATTGGGGCAATACCCAATTGACGCCGTTCCATACAGCCTGTGCGGGGGTGCCATCCGGCATAGTATAAGGGCGGGGCACCGCTGTGTAGGGCATGGTGGTGCCTGGATGTGGAATGGGGTGAGCGGAAGCGTATGCGGTGGGCGATGGGAAGGTCATGGGAGAGAACAGAGTGTGGTGTAGCTGCTCTGCGCTGACACTCATGCTGGGAAATGCCTCTGATGTCTGCTGTGACATTCTGACTGCTGAGCTGGTTGAGTTCAAAGACTGGGTGTGGCAATAGCCACAGGTGAGCAAAAGTAGTGAGTGCTCGCCTTTTTTATTTAATCAGTCTCGTCCTCGTCGATGTCACTCGCTGGAGGCGAAGGAGCGGGACTTCCAGGTGGAGATGGGGGGACCCAAGGCCACTCTTCGATTCCTTGCACTGGATATGAACCAGGGAGCGCGGGGAAGACTGTTAGGTCTTGGGAGTTCGGGTAGCGGAAGAGAAGGTTTCCAATCTGAACCCACACCCAGTTGTGGTATCTTGGTGGGATAGCCAGCGTGACTATGTCCAGGCGCTCAGTCGCTGTTCTCCTCTTCGTCGTCAGAGGAAGAGGGGGAAGGAGGACCGCTCCAAGGACCGCTCTGCCAGAAAGCGCCTGCTGGTGGGTAGGTAGGGTCTGGAGGGAATACCCACTTGATAGGTCCTTGCTTCCACCACGCTCTTCTGTATTCTTCTGGCGAAGGGGGCACTGCCATACACCGGCGAACTCAAAATTTGGCCAGGGCTCCGCGACACGATTTTTGAGTGCCTAGGCGCGCGGGCAAGAGTCAAGCAGCAGTGAAAAAGGAGGTGTCAGGTCCAATATGGGGGTCCAGTGAGGTCCCAGACGGTATCTGTACTCCGTAGGTCCCAAGAAAAGCCCCAGTCAGTGCGCTGCTGGAAGATACCAGGAGGTGCTGAAGGGCTGCCAGAAACGTCCCAGAACTGCTGAAAGCGCCTTTTGGTGGAGCTTTCCCCGCTGCTGATGGCCGTGAGGGCGGTATCATGGGTTTCTAGGCTGTTCTATGGGGTCTAAAGAGGGGTTTTTCGGTGGTGGGGGCTACTGGGAGAGGTTTTGGGGTAGGCTGGAAACTGTCAAAAACGGCTATTTTTGGCTGTTTTGGGCGGTTTTTCGCCTTTTTGGGGCTCTGAAAGGTGAGCTATATCGTTTTCTTGGCTACTGTAGACCGGGGAAACCCTTTAGGGTGCTCCCTGACGGTCGTTTGTGGCCTGGGACGGACTTCGGGTTTAAGATCGGAAAACGAATGCTTGGGTTTCTGAGCCGGTTTGAGCCCCCAGTGTTAAGGGGCAAAAATATGAAGTTTTGGAGATGTTTTCCAGAGGATACGGCCGTTGTATACGAAAAAAAATGTACTTACGGAGGCTAAAATTGCGCACAGATAGCCGGAAGTACAGCTCTCCCCCTGTATCACAACGGAAGTTTCAAAAGGCCCGTGGGCGAGTTGCGCAGAGGCGAAATCGCAGCACGCTGATACCAAATGTGCCAGGGGCACGACGACAGATGCTCGGAGATATGTTTTTGATTGAACGTGCAAAGGTACACAATTCGGATTTTTATAATATACTGGATCAGGGCCAGATTGAGGTCCAAACGATAATTCGGTTCCGAGTTCTGAAGGCTAAACACTTCTCAAGTGCTCTACTTATTCACTCGTCACTCAGGTTGCAGGGTCAACCACTCGAGAGCCGATGTCACACTTCGGCTCAACGTTCAGTTCCTGATCCGATCTCATTTCTAATTCCGATTCGTCATTCTCGATTCAGATGTTATGCCGACAGGCTGACACGATGACTGCCCCACAGTACTGTCATACTACTGTACTGTCATACTGTCATACTGTCATAGCGTCATACTGTCATACTGTCATAACCTTAATATCTGATATTCGATTTCATTGTCTTTTCAACCCCGATGCGAATCTGACCATTCTTCGAGGGTCTGACTGAGTTCCACGATGACACCCCCCACAGTACTGTCATACTACTATAGTGTCATACTGTCATACTGTCATAGTGTCATAGTGTCATACTGTCATACCCCAGACATCTGGTATTCATTCTCATCGTGATTTCAAGCCCAATTTCACTGTCGTCGTGCCAATCCCAGATTACCCCCGATGACACACATACGGACGCATAGGCATATCGGCTCACGCTGTGCCTCCGGGCACATAAATAACATATGAAAACCGTAGGTTGACCACTTTGAGTATACCATGGGTTCATAATACGCATTGTACGGTGGTCCTTGTGGTAGGACTATGAATTTGGGTAGCAGCCAAAGCACACACCAACAAGGATATTGCATGCCGTAGCGAGAGCGGCAAAATCCCATCGGTGGCTTGCCACAGCCTCGTGCCGGCGAGCACAAATCTTGCTCGCGTGCTCGGGCGTCGCGTCGGTGCCCTCGGTCACATATAGCCAACAACGGAGCCGGCCTCATCGTCCTCGGCGTCCGTCTCAACGTGCGCACCGAGTGATTAAGGGCAAAGGCCCGCCCCTCGTCCGTGATCGAGAGCCCCCCATCTGCCAGAGGGCCCGCACAAGTGCGGTAGCCCTTGTTTCCCCGACCAATCGCGTTCAGGGTACTCTTCTCCGCTCGCGGGGTGAATCTCTTACCGTTGACGCGGTCGGAGAGGGTCTTGATGTGGATTGCGGTGTCCCGCACTTGCTTCCGTAAGTCCATGATGATTTCGAGGAGGTCCGCGTCAGCATCCCGCTTCTCCTTCTCGGTGTCCATGAAGTACCTGCCATATGCAGCCAGAATGCTCGTCGTTGTCGGCATCGTAGAAACGGCTCTCCGAACGTGCTCGGCGTGACACTCTCGAACCCATTGCTAGATCGTCAGCAAGTCCGTCGCCAACCGCTGGTCATGAAGTACAAACGCGACACGACGGGTTCCCTTGGTAGTACACGGTGTCGAGCGCGGCGATGACGAGACCCTTCACGTCCTCGTCGTCCTCCATGGTAGCCCGGCGCCGTGCGGACTTGAGGGCGTCGTTGAGTAATAAGATAAACAACCGTTTGCGTGCCGAGCTAGCGTACGATTGCATTCTGAGCCTACCTAACCCTAGGAAGGTCGTTCAACTCTTGAAACTCAAATCTGGAATTTTCAGGACAATACAGTTATTGCATTTTACTACACTCCTCAGATTCGGTCCGGATAACGAGGACAAATCGACGAAATTCGAACGCTGCATTTTCGGTTTTCTCCTGGTTAATTTCCCATTCGATGGGGATGGCTGATGGTGGCTGACGCCCGCGGAGCGGATTTACGAGGACAAAACGCCCGACCTCCTCTGAGGAGGTCGGACTTTCTGTTCCTCGTTACTTTCATTTGCGGTTCATGCCACGTCAGCCGTCATTTCGTTTCAGCGATTTTTGGACGTTTGAGGAATCTGTCCTCGTTGCGCCCACGCAACGAGGAGTGTAGAACGTGATGACAGAGTACCGAATCTGAGAAGTGGAGTAAAATGCAATAACTGTAATGATAATGATAATGATAATGATAATGATAATGATAATGATAATGATGATGATAATAACAATAATATTAACATTTACATGTCGATGAGTAAGGCAAAGCCCTCGGAAGGTACAATTATTCGCAGCCGATATTCTTGTGAAGCACCTTGCACATCTACTTGGCGACAACAAATCTCGTCAGGCAGTCGGGCACGCGACGGCGGAAGTGACACACTAGCCGTTTCCACCGCACGCGCACGAGATCAAGGGTTCAAGCTTCAAGGCTACTCTTGTTCCCAAGCAAGAGGTTCGTCTCGTGAGCGGCCGAGCCGAATTTGCGATCGGCTAGCGCGAGGATCGCGTGATATCGGTCCGGTCTTGGGCTCGGAAAATTATGGACCCCAAAAACGTTACAAAACCTAATGTTTATTTCAGTCCATAAGCTCCGGGCACAAGAGTAAAATCAGGGCAAATAGGGCGCCCATTGAGATCTGGCAAGGGTCAGAGGCTCCGAGTTCAGGTTCCAGATTCCAGAATCCAGAGACCGAGTGTCAGTGTCGAGTGTGAGTCTCAATCGGCAAATCGGATTTCGAGCGACGGGGGGCGGGGGGGCGGGGGGGCTCAAACTCTCGTCACGTCACTCGTGTCGTCCGTCTGTTCTGCGGGGAGTTCTCTCACCCCACCCGACCGTCACGCACGTCACTCGTCAGCCGGACAGGAGAGTGAGCTCATCAGGAGAGTGAGCTCATGTAAAAGGTAAAAGGAACCTCCCATAAGATCATAAGATCAACAAATTCAATTGTGTCATTCAGCGTGTGACATGTCATGTCGTAACTCAGAATTTTTTTCTGTAGTACATTTTTTCCAAAGTTTGGAACCAAGGGGGAACCAAACCCGCCGTCCACAAATTACCGGATTGTTGTGCTATCACTGCACCATTGGTTCGATATATACTCAGATAAATTCATCATCACTGTCCTTATGGGAGCAGTATTCATTTCTTTTTCATTACAATTATTGCATCTTCAACTTCAATTCTTCAAGTCTTCCCATTCAGCGTTAGTACGGCGTGTAGTACTGCACCATATAGGTACAGATTTTCCCTTCTCCTTATGGCTACTACCCAAATACATGGTCCTACCACAAGGACCAATGGGCAATTGCGGTTTCGATCACTAAATCGACTATTTGAGGCACTGGTAATATTTGCACATGATATTCATGAGTTAAATGAATTTTATTTCTTATAGCGGCGGCCCCCATGAGACTTTAGGTGTGTGGTTGAACGACACGCTTTAGGGGTGTAATTTCACCAAAAGCTTGAAGAAAATGGTGGTCCTACCACAAGGACCACCGTATTTTGAGTATTAGGAGTCACATGCGGGGCTCACGGTGATGCTCATGGTTATACATCTTGAGTTTATGACCAAATAAGATAACTGAATCGGTTACTTCGCACCCTCATCACCATTTCCGCTCTATTTCAGCATGGCGCATGTTCAACACAATGCAAATTCCGAATTTAGTGAATTTCGGACTTTAGAAATTGGCATTCATCCATTCTAAAATGTACACGCCAGTCGAAAAATAAGATATTTGGATGATGTTAGACTTTCAGAAATTCGCAATACATATATACTTGAAGATTTAATGTGCCGCACACACCAACCTTGCGATATATGCCCTCTAGCAAGCAATTATGATGGCTGGACTGGCCAGCTCGCGTGACCACTGTTTTAGGGGGGAAACCAACGAGCCAATATATTAGAGGGGAAGCCAACGAGCCAACGAGCCAATATATGCATTCCAACCGGGCCTACCGCCCAAATATGATTGGGACATATGTATAGGTTCAATTTGATGGTATCCGCGCAGGTGTAGTGTTGATATATGATTGGTAAAAAATTATTGAAGATGAGTCACTTATTTGCCACATTTTGAATGTTCCAAAAACTCCATTTTGAAAAATTTGAGTGTA
The DNA here is from genome assembly GCA_001247695.2 of Cymbomonas tetramitiformis. Taxonomy (NCBI): domain Eukaryota; kingdom Viridiplantae; phylum Chlorophyta; class Pyramimonadophyceae; order Pyramimonadales; family Pyramimonadaceae; genus Cymbomonas; species Cymbomonas tetramitiformis. Next base: position 5,098 of record LGRX02011945.1, on the reverse strand, counting down.
GAGGTTTGAAGTGGGTTCGTCATGGATATATGGGATGGATATAGTCCAAACCAGCGTTCAAATAAATTAATATAGGACCTATATATACCACCTTTCATTGGTTAGACACCACAAATCACGGGAGATGGCCAATAAAATTATCAGAACAATGGTCCTCGTGGTAGGACCAGATCGTCGATTTGGTCCTACCACAAGGACTGCGGGGCAGTAGCCACTTACCATAGTCCTTGCCTCATGGCCGTAACGATAATCGTATGTCGAGATGAGTGTATGACGAACAAGTCTCATTTGTGAATGAACACGATGTGGGCGAATGCGCAGTCACATCGCTGGTTTCCCGTGCTAGAGCGCTAGACGCCAGTGAGATCATAACTCTATGACGGTTTGCCCTCCAATTCTGGAGGGAAGCCCAGGGGTAGTGATTCAGCTGCATTGTGCGAGCTGTAGCGTAGGCCCAATGGCCATATTTCGGTGCACGGGGGTCAAGTAGGTACCTTGGGGTAATTTGCACGCCGGGCGGCTAAGGGGGGCGAGAAGAGCCTGCAAAACTTTTGCAGGAATTTCGGGGGTTAGTCATAGAGGTCCACAGGGGGTCCTCAGTGTGGTGGGTGGGTGAGCAGATGGGCCGCTCTGGAGTGATTCCCTTGAGGTCTAAGGGCGTGCGAGGTACTCAAATGCACCACAGGACATCCCCAAAATTACCCGGAGGGGTGGGGGGTAGAGTGGTGGCAGAATAGTGGGGTGACAGCCCGTGGCTCGCACTCGTGGGAGGTCTACGCGACTAAGTCAAAAACGGTATCGATTTTCGGAAAAAACTCGACCGTCATAGAGATATCGACCCAACTTCAAAATCGGCATCCCCGGTAGGAAATCATCATAACTTATCTACTAAGCCCTGTGGAGGTCCAGTCGACCCCCCTTGGGCCCTGGGGTGGCCGTAGACCCCTTGAAATTAAAGGTGACTGGCCCCCGATATCTCTATGACGGTTTGCCCTCCAATTCTGGAGGGAAGCCCAGGGGTAGTGATTCAGCTGCATTGTGCGAGCTGTAGCGTAGGCCCAATGGCCATATTTCGGTGCACAGGGGTCAAGTAGGTACCTTGGGTTAATTTGCACGCCGGGGGGCTAAGGGGGGCGAGAAGAGCCTGCAAAACCTTTGCAGGAATTTCGGGGGTTAGTCATAGAGGTCCAGAGGGGGTCCTCAGTGTGGTGGGTGGGTGAGCAGATGGGCCGCTCTGGAGTGATTCCCTTGAGGTCTAAGGGCGTGCGAGGTACTCAAATGCACCACAGGACATCCCCAAAATTACCCGGAGGGGTGGGGGGTAGAGTGGTGGCAGAATAGTGGGGTGACAGCCCGTGGCTCGCACTCGTGGGAGGTCTACGCGACCAAGTCAAAAACGGTATCGATTTTCGGAAAAAACTCGACCGTCATAGAGATATCGACCCAACTTCAAAATCGGCATCCCCGGTAGGAAATCATCATAACGTGGAGGTCCAGTCGACCCCCCTTGGGCCCTGGGGTGGCCGTAGACCCCTTGAAATTAAAGGTGACTGGCCCCCGATATCTCTATGACGGTTTGCCCTCCAATTCTGGAGGGAAGCCCAGGGGTAGTGATTCAGCTGCATTGTGCGAGCTGTAGCGTAGGCCCAATGGCCATATTTCGGTGCACGGGGGTCAAGTAGGTACCTTGGGGTAATTTGCACGCCGGGGGGCTAAGGGGGGCGAGAAGAGCCTGCAAAACTTTTGCAGGAATTTCGGGGGTTAGTCATAGAGGTCCACAGGGGGTCCTCAGTGTGGTGGGTGGGTGAGCAGATGGGCCGCTCTGGAGTGATTCCCTTGAGGTCTAAGGGCGTGCGAGGTACTCAAATGCACCACAGGACATCCCCAAAATTACCCGGAGGGGTGGGGGGTAGAGTGGTGGCAGAATAGTGGGGTGACAGCCCGTGGCTCGCACTCGTGGGAGGTCTACGCGACTAAGGTATCGATTTTCGGAAAAAACTCGACCGTCATAGAGATAAGATCAACAAATTCAATTGTGTGACTGTGTGACATGTCATGTCGTAACTCAGAATTTTTTCTGATAGTATATTTTTTCCAAAGTTTGGAACTAAGGGGGAATCAAACCCGCCGTCCACAAATTACTGTACCGGATTGTTGTGCTATCACTGCACCATTGGCTCGATATACTCAGATAAATTCATCATCACTGTCCTTATGGGAGCAGTATTCATTTCTTTTTCATTACAATTATTGCATCTTCAACTTCAATTCTTCAAGTCTTCCCATTCAGCGTTAGTACGGCGTGTAGTCCCATTCTCAGCGACCTCTTACCCGCCGCTTACTTCCGCGAGAAGTCGTCTCACCTTTACATTTCGCGTCATTCACAGATTTTCCGCCTGCGCTTACGCAGAAGCAGCTGAAACCGCCTCCTAGCAATGTATGCCATGTGACTAAAATGAAGTGGCAGGAGGAAAGTGACAGCACACCTGCCACGCAGAACCAAAACAACAGTCTCCGAATATTCCGAATAAGACAAGCACTCGAGCAAAGTGCCACTCTATTTCCGACATACACAAAGCACGGCGAACTTATCAAAGATCTTTTCCCGGCAAAATGGCCCAGGTGCAACTGTTATGCTAGTTATGCATCATCGTATTGAGATTGGTCTTCGATCATTGCATGGATTTTCGGGAGGGTCGACTGACAAATTCAATAGAAAGTGCCTATCGTGTTCGATATTTCTTCCTCAATCTTAGGCGGATGCCTGCTATGCACTTCCCCCCCCATTTGTATCGCTTTAACTTAGATGCAAAGAGCTTTGAGCTGAATTTTGTAGGAGTTTTCTTGCGGGGCCTGTGTGCGCAGGTGGATTATGAACCCTGCCTCAGTCCAGAAGCAAACTTGGGATACCTGGGTGCTCCTTCTGGTCTTCGTGAGCGGCTTCATGATACCCTTAGACGTGGTGAGCCCTGATGCCAGGGACACACTCGTTGATTGACGAGAGTTCAATACGAAGGCTGTCGTCTAATGGCGGATATCTAAGTACTTGTAAAGATGACATTGTTTCGAAGCAAGCCCTTTTCGCAGGCTCTCGCAAGCTGTCGTGCATTTTAAGAAATGTTGTAACTCCAACCAGCTTCGATACTGACGACTGCGCTTCACACTGCTCGCGCCGTGACGCACGCTTTCTTTGGGTGCGGCGGCTCTGCATGCAATGTGACGCGTATCGCCATATTACTGCAAGGTTATCTATCCACACGTGAACTTACACCCTTTGTCACATTTGTATCATCGCGTTCAGATCTCGAGGCCTCTGAGGTACGGATGGCGCAGCGCAGAATCTCAGACACGTTGCGCAGTCAAGACTCGTGGGTTCCTGAAATGCGTAAAGTGTACGTTTGCTTTCGGCACGCCCGCAGGCGTTTTACGGCACAAGTGCCCTATGTGATGACCGACATTACCAAACTCTCTTGGAATGCAAGAAGACGCTGATATGGAAGGCGATTTCCTTTATGGTACGCATCGCATTTACTTCCGCAGTCCTAATTGTTCCAGTCTCCAAGTCGTTGAGGTATCACACAGAGGGGTGTCGGTATCGCCACCATCAGAATTGTCGACCCTCATCAAGTGTCCTCCACGCGCCTACTCTCCCTCGACCCCCCTTTCACTTCCGCCATAGCCCTCCTGAGCCCCCCCTTTCGCTTCTCCAACACCCTTCTGGACTATCTCAGAACCTCGTGAGTTTTCTGTAAACCCTCCCTACCCTGTTTCTGCTCCTTCACTTTGCTGGTTTTTTTCTCAGAGTGGCGCCTTCGCCTTGCTGCTGTCTGCATCCTCGCGTAGTTTGCTTTCTCAAAGTGTTTCCGCCTCGTTGCTTTCTGCCTCCTCCCCTTCATTTCACCGTCTCAATCCATCCTGGTTCGTCCAACTATTCTTCCCTCCCGTATCCTTGCTGTCCTATCTACAGCTCCCCCGCCCTCCTTTGTTCTGGATCGTCAAGAGTTTGGAAGGCCCGGCGCCTCCCGCAACCGCAGGTGCAGCCCGGAGAGCCCGGAGAGCCAGGGTTTAGGGTTTTCGATCGCCCTCCCAGCAAACCTCCTGGCCTCTGTGGGGGGTGCTGCCAGGTGGATTTTCTCTTCTGGTGCGATTTGCTGCTGGGCTTCAGGACAGCGTACATGCCTGCGCACGTGCGTGAAAGAGCCATAATCGCCTGCCCGAAGGCGTGCGCCTGGAACTACCTCACCACCTGGTGCGCCCGCTGCAAAGGTTGTCTTATTTATTTACTTATTTATTTATGGTGCGCCCGCGGCAGCTGCGTGGATCCTGCACTCACCATCCGGAAAGCCTATGGCAGTGAGGCAGCTCCGCCGAGCATAAGGCGGCGCTCGAAGCCGGCCCCGGCTGCGAGCGGAATGGGGGCTTCGCTCACAGCCGGGGCACACTCCGTGCGAGCACGCGAGAACAGGGGCGCCGGTCAAAGCCTGAGAGGGGTGGGAAGGAGGGGAGGGCAGGTTCGTGCTGGATTTGATGGGAACTATCCCCTTCGAGGACTATGCGATGGTGGACGAGGCTGCAAAAGACAGGGCGGAGGATCAGGCAGGCATGCGAGTGCTAAAGTTGTTGAAGCTGCCGCGCTTGTTCCGCACCGGTCGATTGTTCAAGAAGGTGCTGCAGCGGCGGTTGACCCGACAGGCTGCGTGGAATGCAGGGCGTGAAGGCAGATGTGCTACCTACGGCCTTGTGCGCGCGAAGGGACAATAAGATCGGGGTGCGAAATGAGTGGGGACAAATGAAAGCCGCAACTGCAGGAATGCAGGGCTCTTGAGATGAGCGAGGTACTTTGCCGGGTGGCGCGCTTAGTACGCACATGAGGCTGACTGTGGGGAGGGGGTTCGATGCCGTGGGCACCTCAGCTGGACGATCTGTCTCCCTTCTTTCGAATTGTCAGCCTGCTGGCGGTGGTCACTCTGTTCACCCACTGGGTCGCGAGCGCCTGGTTCTTGTTGGGGACGTACCAGTACGTCAGCTCAGGTCTGCCAGCTCCTCCTCCCCGAACTGACTGCCCTAGTATTGGCCGACCTCTTGTGCCAGCTCCTCC
>LGRX02011944.1:0-35829 GCA_001247695.2 Cymbomonas tetramitiformis | reverse complement strand
CTTTCCACCCTCCACCACCGGACCTGCAGCACTCATGGCCCCAGGACAGCCCAGTCCCCTGCCATATCAACCACCTCAGGTCCCCCTCGCAGACCCCCGCCTTTCTCCACTCAGCCCTTACCCACAGCCACATCCCTCAGGAACCGTCCCGGTGTACCACACCCCAGCAGCAGTCCCTGGACCGGTCCCCGCCGTACCATGGACCTGGTCTGGGGGTTTCCCCTTCGGGGGGGTTCCCTCCCCTTACGCCCCTGCACTTCACTCCCCGGCTCAGACGCTGCCAGGGACTGCTAGGAGTGCCGAGGAGGCGGCACGCTGACTGGCGTATCGTCGGCAGGAAGAGGCGGCGGTGCTGGCTGCGTCAGGCTTGCAGGTGGGAGCTCAGGCCACCTATGGTGCTGGAGGGGTGCTCGCAGAGCGCCCCGGCACGGGCTACCCAGCAGGGGCCTTTCGTACCACTGGAGGGGTGCCCGCAGAGCACCCCGGTGAGGGCTTCCCTGCAGGGGCCCACGCGACGAACGCTGGAGGGGTACAGGAGGATGAGCCGGAAGAGGAGCCTGTCGCAGACAATCCCTGCCCTCACGATGAGTACCTGAGAGCAGGGGGCTACAGTGACGTAGACCCCGACAACCTATTTGGCCGTAGTGCTGGCGAGGAGTCTGCGTATGAGTACGAGGCGGACCCCAACGACTACGACGAGTATCTGCGGGCGGGGGGCCACAGTGACGTGGACCCCAACGACCCGTACGGGGAAGGGCAGCGCTGGGACGAGGTAGATGACGACGAGGAGGAGCAGGAGGAGCTGGTCGTCTCCATCACTGCGTCAGCCTCAGCGCAGCGCGTTGTCACCGTTGGCGTGGACGAGACGTCCGCAGCACCGCCACAACCGCCTGAAGTGTTCGTCTCGAACAACGCAGGGCGTCGGCGGTCTCGTCGTTCGTCGGGACCGGGGAGCTGGGACGAGCGCAACCTACCTTTCCGCGAGGAGTCCGACTCCAATTCTGGCGGGGGCTCTTCGTCCGCCTCGCAGACGTCCTCGTCGAGGTCATCAAAATCCTCGAGGTCGTCTAAGTCGGACAGGAGCGGGCAGAGTGACGGACTTAGTGACCGTGCCCGCAAGCATCGCGACGCCAAGGAGAGGAAGCGGAGGCTGCGGCGTCGAGAGCGTGACGAAGGGCGGACCCTTACCCCTGCAACCCTAGCGGCCACCTTCAGGGAATGCCTGAAGGAGTTCCACAGCCAAGGGGGGGGCACACGGTCCGCTCCTGCAGACCCCACAGCTGAGACCGCCAGTGCAGACCCCCAGGCCGGGGTTAATTCAGTCGCTGGAGGGGTGCCCGCGGAGCACCCCGGCGCGGATCCTCCAACGGGGGTCATTTCAGACGCTGGAGGGGTGCACGCAGAGCACCCCGGCGCAGACCCCCCAGCGGGGATCGCTTCGGTTGATCCGCAGCTGGCGGAGGGCGGGGGGGAGATTCACCCGCAGCGAGCTGGTGTTGCCCCCCTGACCGCGGTGGTGGCCCCCGATGTGGGGGTGCAAACTGGGCAGCCCGGCGGCAGAGGAGGAGCTGGAGTCAGCAACGGGGACGTGACCCTGCAGCAGACGGCGGGCAAGGGCAGCGCCACACGAGAGCGCGAGACCGTTGGCTCCCGCCAACTGGCCCGGCTACGAAGGCAGTCCCTGGAGACGGTGGTGGTTCTCGGGTCTGGTGAAGGAACCCCTGCTGACCACACCCCAGGCACTGACTCGACAGCTGCCGTTCGACATGTGAACTTCCGTGAGGCGAACGGGACCCCTGATGGTCCTGGTGGAGTGACGCCTGGCGGGCCCTCAGCGGAGCTGCCTCCCCCTGCACATGACCCTGCTGTACCAGCACTTGGAGGTGGCGATGGGGGATGTGCACCACCTGGACCTCCGACAGCTGCTCCCTTGCCACCCGCGGTGCCACTCCCAATGCCCAGTGGGCCACCGCCACCTCCTCCTCCACCTCCACCTGGTAGCACGCTTGCGTTACCAGCACCAGAGCATGATGGTGGAGGTCGTGACGGGTCACCAGGGAGACCTCCCCCTCCCCCTCCGTCTGGTCGAGGTGGGCATCGAGGGCGGGCCCTACTGGCCACACGAGATGGCCACACTCTGTGGGTACCGCACCCTTGGGGGGACACTGGATACCTCGGACTCGGAATGCCGACGGCTACGGTCAGATCGGCTGCAGATGGTGGCCTTGACCTCTTCTACAAGGCTATCCTCTTGCTGGGGGTATCACCGAGGGAGTACCTTGACATAGGGGGCACTGTGGCACAGCCGCCAGTCATGCTGATGACCCCGGAGATGGAGACGCATGCGTGGGTGGTGGACCGGGGCGTGGTGGACGCGGCCCTTCTGGCATACCGCAGTAGGCCTGCGGGCTCAGGACACCCCCGCCCGGAATGGAAGCACGTCTCCAGTACCCCTGAGTCCGAGATGCACCTCCTGGATCCCGACTGTCTTACAGCATGGGCCGAGGTGGAGCAGTCGGAGTGGTATCGGCAGCTGCAGTCACGGTCAACTCCTACGCCGACTCCAACCCCGCCTCCATCTGATGGTCGAGCCCATTTTCTAGCTCTGACGGCAGCCCCCACCTCTGTGCATCATCCGACAACCCCCGCGCCTGCGACGGCTCCGACTACCCTTGGTTCACGTCACCCTCGACCTCATCTTTCACCTAACGCAGCAACCTTTACCCCTGCAGCTACTTCATCGTCCACCGCGGGAGAGCCCAGCAGCCGTGACCTCATCGGCGAGCAGAAGGTGGAGGACGCGCTGCTGAAGCTCGTGAACAAGCTGCCGAAGTTCCCTTCAGAAGGGGATTTGTCCGAAGACGACAAGGTCAACCAGCTGGAGGCCTTCTCTCGAAAGGTCCAGAACTTACTGGACAACAAGCTGGTGATGAGGGCGTGCCGCCAAGCTAGCTGCACCGGTGAGGGATACATTACCTCCGTCCCTGACATCATGTGGATTGTGGCGGAGGAGTGTTTGCGAGGTGAGCAGCGGGAGTTTGTGGAGAAGGCCGCGGGAGGTGTCGGCACGTCAGCGGGGTGGATACAACGGTACGCTGACGCTGACATATTCTTCGGGGACCTGGCCCTCAGCCTGCTGGCCATCGAGAAGCTGCAGAAGCTGCGTGATGGACTCACCCGAAGACAGTCGAGCAAGGAGACGGCCAACGCTTACCACTCGCGACTGTCTGCGCGACAGCGCACCGTGAACTTCCTGGCCAAGGTAGTGCCTGGTTGTGTGCCCGTCTCCGACGAGGATTTCGGCCACCACTTCTGGCGGGGGTTGGTGCACCACAGCAAGGTGGGGCTGGAAATGAGGAGGGTGAACCTGGACCTCAATGATCCAGGGGAGTGGGAGGATCGGGCACGTGCTGAAGGGCACAGCCGAGGCGTTACCTCGGCTGTTCTCAAGGTGCTCGAGTTCGCCAGTGACATCGAGGCGAGCAAGGCATCCAAGGCGGCGGACGCAGCCAGCAGAAGAGCCCCAGCACCTTCTGCACCTTTCTGGCAGCAACGTCGAGGACGTGCCCTGAATGCACTGACGGAGTCTGAGCTCGAGCTGGCCGCGGCATCCACACCTCCTCCTCCACCTGGACTGCCCCTTCCTGGTGCTCCACCTGGCCTCCCGGCTCCAGAGACACGGGAGTGCTACGCGTGTGGAAGGCGTGGACATCTGGTGCGGGATTGCAAGGACGCGGCCAAGCTGGCTGCGTGGAAGGCGAACGCTCCTAAAAGGTTGTCTCGAGACAGGCGGCAGGTGGCCGCTATGTTCTTCGCCATGGCACACGACGAGGACATCTCGTGGGCACCGGCGGAGCTGCGGGGAGAAGTGGAGGCCCTTGCAGCCGCAGACGTCAACGCTGTTCTAGAGTTGGCGGCTCTCACTGATTGTACGGATCTGGTGGAGGGCATCATTGAGGCGCAGCGGGCGTCCCCGGCAGCCGGCGAGTTGCCGGCCGACTCGGATCGGCAATAGGGTCTGAGGACCCTTTCGGCTGAGGGGCCAGAAAGTGACACTGGACGTCGCTCTCTTGCCGAAGCCCCTCAACCGGCTCCCGCAGCGGCGGGGGTAACCCCCATCATCGACGACCCCATGCCTGAGCACTACTCCGTACTAGAACCCTGGGCCTACGAGGGTATCTACAGGCCCTGCTTGGCCGCAGTGTCTGACCGTTTGAATGCTTGGCACTTCAGGCGGCCAGTGGGGGCGCTTTCCATGGAAGTGTTGATGATGCGACTGCGCAAAAGCCTGAAGCGCAAGTCGACGACGGGGATCCGTACTGCACTGGAACGGATGCAACAAGGTCGTGGCATGAGGTCGTCTGCCGCGCCAGCTCGGAGGTACAAGAGACGGTGCGAGCTGAACAACTTCAGGAATGAGGTGGACCTGATGTGCCTGCAGAAGCAAGCCCCGGCCCACCACACTCCGTTGGGCACGCTGCCACTGCCGACGCGGCAACAGCGCATGGTCGAGCACGTGTCGGCACTGTTGCAGGGCCCTTCGAGGTCACGTGGGATGTGCAACGACTCCCAGCAGGTTCGGGCACTGGACCTGGCGGAGACACGGGCCCACGATCTATCCCTTGCGTGGGACGAGATGACTTCGGCGGAGCAGGCTGACGCCCTGCAGCAGGATGCCCCGATAGGGCACCGCGCGTGGGAAGCGGAGGGCCTTCTGCGCTGGCGCGGCCGACAGCGTGGGATGCCGGCGGAGGAATCGCTGGCCGTCATGGACTCGCCCCCCTACCCTTGGGCTACGGGGGATGTTGGTGGAAACTCCGTGGGAGTGCCCGCGGCTTCTGTTTCGGCCACGGGGACCATCCCTGGCACAGGGGGGGACATCCCCGGGATGCCGGATGCATGGTGCAGCTTGTACAGGGTGCACCAGTACCGTGAGAGGCAGTCGGCGGTGACTCCTGCAGAGGTGAGAGCGGATCTCTTTGGCGAGCAGCCGGAGCAGCAGCCAATTGAGGTTACACCGCCCGATGCCGTGACTCCTGACGAAGTACTGGAGGGTAGAGGTCCGCGGGACTGGCGGTCCGGCCCGGAGCAGCGTGAGGGTGAAGTAGTTGCTGGCCTCCGGGGCCGGTGGTAAATCATTCGTAGAAGAAATTTCTGAACCCTCGATCACAGCCGCATGGTCACCAGAGCTCGGCTCCTCGTCATCGGACGAGTACGGCGGTGGCGGGTAAGGCGGTGACGGCGGAACTGGTGGGTCGGGGTCATACAACTCTGGCGGTCGTGGTACATTGCGGAGAGTGCGGAATCCCTGCCGCAACTCTCGATACCGTGCATGTCGCCGTGGCGGAATAGCATCCGTGTACGCACCTCCCACCGCGTCGCCAAGATCGTCATGAAGCATTGCAGTCGGTGAAGCTCCCGTAGTTGTGACTGCAGGGGCAGTCCACGTAGCACCACTGACCGGCGGAGCCGTGCATGAGCGCGCATCGGCACCACCGACACCGGCAACGGTGTGCGGTACGGAAAGTGGAAGGTTCAGGAAACTCGGCAGAATCTTCGGAAAAGGCCCTACTCTGAGAATCTCGAAAGTGCGCAGGCTTTTATGTGCATCCCCAAAAGCCCTGACTGGCAACCTGACGAAAAGGCGCCTGGTCAGCGAGGAATCCTCAAGGAAAGTGGCACGGAACGGCTTGAACTCGAAAACTTCCAGCCCTCCAGAGCAGACAAGGAGAGCTTGGCTTAGCAGTGAGGGCCGAGTGGATCAGTGGGCTCAACTTCTAAGGGGGGTCGAGGGCCAGCAGGCAGCGGAGCCCAGATTCACAGCTTGCTCGGGCTGGCCGAAACGGTTGAATTCAGCGCCCGAGTTGGGCCAACCGGCCCGAGTGGGGATGCCCAAAACAGAAACTCACAGCCGGCGCCGACGTCACAGGGGAAGGCTCAGGCCACGTCAGTGGAAGTAACCAGTCGGACAGCAGTCGAAGTTGCTTGGTGGTCAGGCAGAGGTCGAGCGTGGTGAATCCGCTCAGCAGTCATACGGCAGGAGAGTGTGTGAATGCCCACTTAGAAACGGCAAAAAGCAGCCTGAAAAGAGGAGCGGTCGTCTCTTTGACGTCTGAAAGGTCGTCAAAGGTGTTGAGTAGGGACATCGACGCGAGGAGCCGAGCTCAACCGAGCGTGCTGAATCTCCATATTTGCGCTGGATTCAGACTAGTTGGAAAGGAAGGTTGCTGGCTGTCTCGGCGTCACCGTACGCCTTCTCAACACTCTCAAGATGGGAATTCACGGGAGTGCGAAATATCGCGCCTCACCTGAGAATTCCCTCGGGAACTTGGCTAAGAAAAGTGGGTGTAAACGGCGAAGACGGTGTCTTCGTGCGGGCACGGAGGAGAAAGGCAGCAGTGGCGTCAGTGAACGAAGTTAGCGCGGAGCTGCGGCACGCACACATACCGCAAACGCACGCACGTACACATGAATTCAGGGTACACTTTTGCGCGCCTGCATGTTGCTGCGAGGTGAATTCAAAGGTGCTCCAGGCTCCTCGTAGGCATCGATGGCAAAGTCCTGCACGTCTGCCCGTTCCTCGCGAGAAAACATGGAAAGCTCTCACATACCGTACGGCGCCTCGGGCTTACCTCGACTGCGTGGAGCTGCGGTCCTCGGGGCTGTGGATTCGCCTTCGGTTGTACGGGTGTGAATTTACGCTTGAGCGTTACGGCTGCGCGAGCGAGGTTGTGAATTCGGGTTCGCTGACTTTAAGCTATGCGTCGCGCACGGAACTCGCACCTAGCAAACTGTCCCTGACTGATTCAAGTGGGCGCTCTGTGCGTCTGGATTTGCAGAGTCGTTGTAAATTCAGCGACGGAAAGAATATATAATACAAACTTACGCACGGCCAAGATGATTTTGAAAGGTTCAGAGTTATCTGCAGAATGTTTGAAAAGCGTCTCTATTTCTCTTAAGAAGCTAATTTCCTACAGCTGCAGTGAGGCATTTGGCGACCTTTCGGTTCGCGATGCTTCGCCTCCTCCAATCAGTGGTCTGTTCCTGCATTTGAACTGTCGCCAAATGCTACATTCCGTTGGTGACTCTTGAGGTACCACATTTTGAAGCTAGCTGTTGTTGTGACGCGATGTCATCTGTGGTGCGTCGGTGGTGAGTTGTTATGCACTTTCGTGCTTGGGGCGCTGCGCAGCGCTTCGCGTCGTTCTCGTCGGCGTTGCTGGCGCCAGCTGTGAGCCGGCGCGGCGACCCGGAGATCTCGTCTACGTGGCGCGGCTGAGACGCTGTGGTGCCTGTGACATTCTTCGATCTTCGCAAGGCCGTGGATGAGCTCAGCCCGGTCCGGTGGACTTCATGTGACACCCGGTGGGGAGCCATTCTGTTTGAGAGAGTTCTGAGAGAAAAGCATTTTGATGAACAGGAGCTAGGTCCGAATGAACACAACTCGGCTTTGGAGTTGCTGTCGTACGTGATGACGTGGCTGTCGTGCTGTTGAATGACTGATTGTGATGTTTTGGGGAACGCGGTGGCTGAAGCGCCGTGGATGGCGGCTGTGGTCGCTGTGCCGGGGTGCTGCTGTCGTGACGAGTCGTACCGTAGTGCATTGGCGTATTTTGGGGTATAATTAAATGCGTGACAAGCGTCATTGGGCGGATAACTGATTGTGAGGAAGGGGCTGTCTGAGGGGCACCACACTGATCGCGTGTTTCACGGGGGTTCGACTCGCAAAAGGGGATGGGCCTGTGAGATCTGCCCCTGTAAGGGCAGCAGTCAGAAGGGCTCGCCTTCAGGCGTGTGTGCCGGCATCTGCTTTCCTGGTGGCTCGCCGAGGCTGTCGCGTTTATAATTGGTATAACTGGTATAACCGTTATAATGGGTATAACCGTTATAATGGGTATAACTAGTTGGGCACGGTGGGGTTAGCCGACTGGGGAAAAATGGTGCTGCATGGTGGGGGAAAACGGAAATAACTGAGTGTGAACGCGGGTGTGATCTGTCTGAAGGGGTGACAGGGGTGTGGCGGAGCTGAGACAGCGGGGGGGAGACCCTGTCGCTGGTGGCATCTGAGTACGAAAGCGGGGCGAGGGCGTGACCGGGTGTGAAATAATGGGTATAACGGGTATAACGGGTGCAACGGGTGTAATTGGTATAACCAGTATAACCGTTATACCGAGTATAACTAGTTGGGCGAGGTGGGGTTAGCCGACTGGGGGAAAATGGTGCTGCAGGGTGGGGGGAAAACGGTGATAACTGAGTGTGAACGTGGGTATGATCGGCCTGAGGGGTGACAGTGGCGTGGCGGAGCTGGGACAGCGGGGGGGGAGACCCTGTCGGGGGCGCAAAGGTCCCCCCGACCCCAGGGTTGGGCGTGTCCATAGTTGGCGGTGGCACAAATCACAAATAGTGCACATACCAAGGACGAAGCGAGAAGAGACCTCCCGAAGCCCGGAATGCCGTTCCCACAGCCGTACCGTGGCCGCGGCAATGCCACCGAGGCATCCTCGTCGTCATCGTCGCTCGTGGCGTAGGTCGCGGGCTCGTAGTCCATCACGCGCTCCGGTGCCTCAACCGCGGAGAGCAAATTCATGCTCGGGGCCGGCTCGTCGGGCGCCCCCAATGTAATTCCCGTGCTCTCAATGAAATCGGCAAACGTGTGGGTGACAGGAGGGCAGAAGGGGTTCGGCGGTCCGGTCCATTCCTCCTCGGATTCAACCGACGCGGGCGGAGAGTGCGTGACCGGCTCCGACACCACCGGCATGTTGGCGGTGAAGGTGTTGGCATTGAAAGTGGTTTCCCCAGCCGTGCGCGCCAACTGAGAGAACTCGATCGGTGACGGCGGACACGAGGGCCTCACCGTCCACCTCGCAGAACGAGCACGCGGAGAGGTCAGTGAAGATCTCCGGCCTCCCGCCCGCGAGCATGCAAAGCGCGTCGAACTCCACGGCGTCGTCGTGGTCGATGGCATGTTGGAACTTCGCGGCAAGCACGGAGCTCTCGGCCTCCTCAGCGAAAGCGTAGGCCGAGAGCCCGGTCCTGCCACCGTTCGGGCAGTCCCGATGCCAATGCCGCGCTTTTCCCTTAGCGCACACCTGATTCCAGCAGTACGGGATCGTCGCACCGGTGTCGCGATGGAAAGCCACCTTCTTGGATACGGTTTGAGACCAATTTCCCCCCTTGGGGAGGGGCGTGGTCGCGAAGCGGGTCTTGATGCGGCGGTCCGGTTTGTCTGCGCGGGGAGTGAACCCCCGTGGAGACGGCTCGGACTCGGCGGTGGCGAGAAAGGCGGCCAATTGCCGCTTCAAGTCGAGGACCATCGTCCTCAAGTCCGCGAGCCCACCCGTCGCGTCCAAATCACCGTTGTTCTTCTCCATTAAGTGCGTGCCGTGGGAGTACCGGTGTGCGGACGCGGTGGCGGTACCCGCCCGCACGTGCTCGCCGTAGCACTCACGTACCCATTGCTGGATTGTGAGTAGGTCGTGGGCGGCTCGCTGGTCGTGAAGAAGCAAGCGGGACACCACCGGCTGGTAGAAGGTGGTGTCGAGTGCTTTGATGAAAAGCGACTTCACGTCCTCGTCCAAAAGCGTTGCCCTCGTCCTCGCAGCCTTGAGCGCGGCGTTGTAATCCTCGATGGGTCCATGAGGGTCCATGCCCGCAGGGATGCGGACGGCGAACATGTCCGCTTGCCCCTGGAAGGGGTCACCAATCGGGATCATCCGACGGGCGAACTCGAGTAGAACACGCTTACCGTCCGCCGGGAAGCTGGCGTGGGACGAGTCCATCCAGTCCGCTGCGGGCGACGAGGGGTCGATCAGCAGTTCGAGCGTGGAGAACAATAAGTTGTTCGCCTCCACGCGGACGGCCAAGGTAGCGTCGTCCAGCGTGAAGAGCGGAGCGAACCCGATGTCCTCAGTGACGAATGCTGTCTGCAGCGCGGAGACCATCCTCGTGAAGAGGGCCGCCGCGTGTGATTCCGTACCGGAAAATCTGCCAATCTTGCCCTCGAACAACTTGCGTTGCACGTGCTTGGAGACCTTCATGTCGAAGTGCTCTCGTTGTAACGTACGTACCGAGGCCAAAAACGCAGCCCCTGCCGAATTAGCGGGCGGCTGTGCTGCTGGCGGAGTCGCGGGTGTGTTGGCATGCCTGGCAGCAACGGAGTCAAAAATTGTGCTCAACGTGCGGCGGCGATTTGCCATGCTAGCCGTAGATCTAGTGGATGCAACCATGATGAAGTAGACTGTAGGGGTGGAGTGAGGCAAAGATGGCGTGAAAATGCGGAAGTCTTGGGCGGCCAAGAAATGTGGTGGGTCGTCGATACGGCTGCCGTGAGAGAGCAGGAATTCCGAGAAGTCGTGTGGTAGATGGCGGCCGATACGAATCGGTGTGGTGACCAACCAGAATACGTAAACCAATCCAACGTTAAGTCCCGTAGAAAAAATGTCCTCAAAGGCCTACAGCTCGCCGTAAATCAACCCACAAAACTTAGGCCATACCCGCGACTGCCGGTACTCCCACGCGCGGAGCGCCTCACTCCATCCCAAGCGTCCGGCTTTAGCCAATCATCCCGGCGGTGTCGCAGTGGCTAAATAAAGCGTAAGTGGGGCCAAACCTGGTGGATATATAGTTCGGCGGTAATATATACCTAACTAGAGAGATAAACCCTGAGTTAAGGGTTACGATATCAGAACGGTAAAGTATGTCTTGATAAAGAGAGAGAGATAACATAAATACCTAACGGGTGTTTCCCGTCTACTGGCGACGGTCACCCAGCCTACTATAGGAAGTGACATGTGACAGTTTCTGGTGTCACAATGTCAAATCCAACAATTCCTTCATATCGTCCATGCCTGTCACAAACAGTCAAACCGGCACAGTCCAGAGCATATAGTCTGACGTGGCAGCTATAACTACCTCGTATTGCTTGTAACTCTACGTCACGTACGCAACGTATACGTCTGACGTGGCAGCTATAACTAGCTTGTCGCTCGCTCGTCTTCGACTGATCCTACGGTCGCACTGCTCGCTCAGACCCGAATGCTATTTCTTGCCACGTCACTATCATAACTTTTGAGCTCTGTTTCCAAAATCCTTGATGCTGTTCACATTTTGCTCTCTCCTCCCGAAATTTGGAAACGAAGCGACAACATCGAGCATTTGGAAACAACATCGAGCAGCCCGCGACAGCCCGCGACAGCCCGCGACAGTCGATAGTCGCGTTTTTTGCGCGGTTCGGCACGATTGTTCTCTTTTGGCGACCTTTCGCATGAATCGGCTCCCATAAGCTTCCCTTGTGCGAAGGTGGGATAAGCCGAATGGCGTTCCCACGGTGGTAGGGGCGGGGTTGGGAGGGAACACCATCCTTCCTACCTGACGCTTTTTGGCAGGGCCCTTACCATGTGCACCCACTATCGGGAAAGCCAATTAGAACACGTGCCAGCTCAAAGATGCCATTGCAATGCGACTTTTGTAAGTGCACAAATGGCAAATCACCATTGGTTGTCGATGACGAGCGAGCGACAACCGGTGTCGATACGATAGAGCTCTACTCGTGAGCTCGGCCACTTCGACTTCATTTTCCGTTCGGTTGGGCAATTCAGTGAAACCTCAAAAGGATTTGCGTCCGGCACCATGACTATTTCTGCTACCTTCCAGACCTTCCAGCTTTGCAATGCGGCAGTCAACTCAGTCGTTTCGCAGCAAAAAATCTGCGGGAGAGGGATCTCGTCCCCCTCTTGCAAGCGTTCGTTGAAAATCAGGAGCAGCCGCGTCGCTGGAAACCCTAGAACAACTTGTGCTCCCAGGTGGTAGGGGCGGGGATGGGGAGGGAACACCATCCTTCCTACCTGACGCTTTTTGGCAGGGCCCTTACCATGTGCACCCACTATCGGGAAAGCCAATCAGAACATGCCAGCTCAAAGATGCCATTGCAATACGACTTTTGTAAGTGCACAAATGGCAAATCACCATTGGTTGTCGATGACGAGCGAGCGACAACCGGTGTAATGATACGATATCTCTACGAGATAGAGCTCTACTGTAGAGCTCGGCCACTTCGACTTCATTTTCCGTTCGGTTGGGCAATTCAGTGAAACCTCAAAAGGATTTGCGTCCGGCGCCATGACTATTTCTGCTACCTTCCAGACCTTCCAGCTTTGCAATGCGGCAGTCAACTCAGTCGTTTCGCAGCAAAAAATCTGCGGGAGAGGGATCTCGTCCCCCTCTTGCAAGCGTTCGTTGAAAATCAGGAGCAGCCGCGTCGCTGGAAACCCTAGAACAACTTGTGCTCCCAAGGTATGCTACAACAAATTCCGTATTCCATTGGTGAAGACGGATAGCTTCGATCCTTAGCAGGCGTGATGGAAGAAAGCTCTATGCGCCAAACGCTGATACCACATTCATGCACGTTCAAGTGAAGTAACGCCTAAACATTCCTCGCAGCCTGTTCTGTGCTTGTGCCCCCCCCCAAGATCAAATATATTTCCACATGCGCCCAACCTTAAGCTCAGTTTCGTTGTCTTAGCGCTGCGCACACCCACACATCCACCCACACGTATGCACGCACGTGTGCCCGCACAAACAGCTCAAGCACCCGAAGGGGACACAAAGACTGCCTCAGTTAAGGCTACCACCCTGCCTATCTGAGGCGTTGGCGCGCAGCTTCACGAAGTCTCTGGACATAATACCGAAATTATGCGCGTGCAACCTTCTAGTTGTGCCGAACTGACGCAGCCTTCGTCGAGTGGCCGTTGTCACCCTGCTACGTGAGCGACGTGGAGTGTAGGTGATGCCAACTCAAGCTGCTAGTTGATCATTTTCGCGACCCGCTGGATGCTTGCAGGCCTCCATTGGTATCTACTACACTACCGGCACCTGCAACACTGAAAAGGCCGCCAAAAACATTAAGGTAAGGCATTCGTACACGTTCGCTTCTGTGTATATGCTGAGGGACTTTTCAATCTTACAGCACTTGGCTGTAGGAACTGGCGAGATCGCCTTTGAGAGACCGAAAGCGCCTCCTCGCTGCATAAGAGTGAGCATCACCTAAGCGATGTATCACCTAAGCGATGAGCGTCACATTCCGCCGCGTTCGATAATTGACGAAATCCCCTCTTCACAACCTTTGGAAAAGTCGTGCACGACGCGCCCCAGATCGGCATTCGTCGTAACCGAGTTACCGCGAGCGCATCAGCAGCGAGCAGAAAGGCGCGCTAAGCAGTCGTGGCTTCCGACCTGCGCGTATCGAGGCTGGCAAACTCACTCGTCGTGCCCCGCAGGAAAATTTCGGCTTATTCGCTGAGGAGGCGACTCAGATCCGTGCTGCCCTTCCGACTGACCTGGCGGCGCACGATGGGATCGTCCTCGGAGTGCCCAGCTACTTGTGGGATGAGTACTCGCCGGTTCTTCCCGGGACCTCCGCGCACCCCCGCACAGCAGTAAGGGGGCGAGCGGGCCAAGGAGTAGAAGCGATATACGCGATAGAAACTGGCCTCTATGAGGGTGTTCTCACACGAAACAGACATTAAACGAGCATACATGTCCTTAGGTTCCTAGCCCCATCGGCGCGCTCTTGATTTCCTGCCTCGATCTCCAACATGCCTCGGTTTTCACGACAAATGTTTGATCTCTGCGCCCGATGCTAACAGCCCACATGCCCGAAAGTACTGGACACCGAGCTGGGCCAGCGCAACTCTTTCTGCCACCGGCACCGTCAAAGACGGGGAGGTTTCTGTAGTTGCCGAAGCGTGGTATTGTGCCCTCCAAGCTGAAGGAGTTCGCTCTCCGCTCGCAAGGCGAAAACCTGTGTGCGTGACTTACCTCTGACACGAGTGTATGTGTGCCACAATACCGACGGCTGCGTGAGCGTGCTGCAACCCTCAGGTGTCGGGCCTCGACTTCGACAGCATCATGCCCCCCATCAGCAACACCGAGGACGACTTGAAAGATGTGAAGGTGGCCATATTCGCGCTGGGAGACCAGGTCGGGTATCCAGGTAGCAGCCCGCCTGGCTCTTTCTTGGAGTTCCTGGCGTCAAGCTTTGTCGGGAACGCTCCGACCCAGCACGTCAAGAGCATGTGCATTGCCGCATACTGCTTTTGAACACATCGCTATTCCGCACAGCAATTTTGCAGACATCTCTATTCTACACATCGCTAGCCCCGAGTCACACCGTTATGTACGTTCACTTTGACACCCTTCGCCGCCTGCGAGGTGTAAGGGGAGCATGCACGTGGCCGCCTGCAAGGTGTGAGAAGCATGCAGGCGAGGTTTGCGGGGTATACATGTGGCTGTGTGCGAGGTGTGTGGGGCATACACGTGGGCGCGTACGAGGTGTGTGGGGCATTCACGTGGGCGCGTGCGAGGTGTGTGGGACACACACGTTGGCACCTGCGGGGTGTGGGGGGCATACACGTGACTGCGTGTGAGGTGTGCGTGGCATACACGTGACTGCGTGTGAGGTGTGCGTGGCATACACGTGACTGCGTGTGAGGTGTGCGTGGCATACACGTGACTGCGTGTGAGGTGTGCGTGGTATACACGTGACTGCGTGTGAGGTGTGCGTGGCATACACGTGATCAAGTGTGAGGTGTGCGTGGCATACACGTGACTGCGTGTGAGGTGTGCGTGGCATACACGTGACTGCGTGTGAGGTGTGCGTGGCATTCACGTTGGCCAGTCTGCGAGGAGTGCGGGGTGTACACGTGGCTGCCTACTAGGAGTGCGGGGTGTACATGTGGCTGCCTACTAGGAGTGCGTGGCATTCACGTTGGCCAGTCTGCGAGGAGTGCGGGGTGTACACGTGGCTGCCTACTAGGAGTGCGGGTTGTACAAGTGGCCGCCTACTAGGAGTGCGGGGTGTACACGTGGCTGCCTGCGAGTTATGGGAGGTGTACACAGTGCATCCTGCGACGTGTGAGACGCACGCATGTTGCTAACCACTATGTCCTCGATCTGAAACAATCTTCCCTGAGTTCACATCAATTCTCTTGTGACGATGCTTTCCAGCGTTTTAGGGTTCTTAGCCAAATCTGATGTGGGCGCAGATAATTTTGCGGATGCGGCGGGCACGCTCTGGGTGAGCAACATGACAACCTCCGTGTGCTTGTGCAATGACGTCCTGATCAGTTGCCCACCACTCCCTCTCTCAATAAACATTTCGGGGTTGTTTCTAATTCTGGCTTCCCCTTGAGCTCGGTGGTGCGCAACTTGTGACGAGCAGTGCGTGTCCGTGTGTGCCCCTGGATGACTGGCGAAATGGCACGTGGCAGGCGACTTATGATGTTCAGTGCGTGTCCGTGTGTGCCCCTGGATGACTGGTGAAGTGGTACGTGGCGGGCGCGGGTGCAGGAGAAGCTGGAAGCGCGAGGGGCAACCCTTGTGGGCAAGACCCCTTTGGACGGGTACACCTTTAAGAGATCGCTCGCTGTGCTCCCAACAGAAGATATGTTTTGTGGTAAGCCTCCAGATATCTCCCTGGACATGGAGATGCGAGATGTTGTTTGTGTGGTGAAGATCTTGAGCTCTGAACCTGTGTGTGACGTGAATATATATCCGGATCTGTCCTACCAATATTATTTTGTGCTTCGTCAAGTTAACTTGTATTTTGAGCATATTGTTGTCATATCCACATCCCAACCTAGAGGCCCCAAGAGGCCTCACCAATGTCGCTTCTCTCGCGGGATGCGCTTTTCGTCTGAAATGGGATATATGATCGTTTGCAGGACTTGTTCTTGACAATGTGAATCAGGTAAGTTCCAGGTTTGACCACTCTCAAGAGTCTTTCTTTCAACTGATGAGGAATTCATGAGGAGGGAGTACAAAACAACTCACGGCATGAAGCTGTTTTGACGAACATATTTAAGATCATACCGTGTGCACCATGTCTCATATGCTATCTCATGAGAAGCAGTCTAATTCAGTCGGCTTGGGACAAAATTACAAGAGTCGGTTGAAGTCACTAATCTTAATCCACCTTTTGAAGGGTTTTCATCAAACATTTGAGTGCCATCTTGTCGCAGGCGGACTTGACGGAGGAGCGTATCGATGCCTGGGTAAAGCAGCTTAAAGACGAATTTGGACTCGCGGAATTTCGGTTCGCATAATTCACTGTGCAATGTACAAAATAGCATTGGCATGCTGAAAGCTGCTACATTGGTGGCATGGTGCTCGCTGAAAGCAGTTGTGGTATGATGCTATACAAACCAGCTTCACATTATTGCACACCGATAGTGTATATATAGACAATTTCGAAGTATAATTGTATGCTTTCACCTGTTTTTGAAGATAAGTGGTGTGAGCGTGATCCCGGAGCTTTTAACTCTTCTAATGCAAACATGTCTTCTGTTTTATCTTAATGCAATTAACTGTCTGTAAACGAGCAAGCTGCTGCCAAAGCCCAACTTAGGATCTAATCGCATATTTTTGCATAATTTGTATTATTAAGTATGTACCGGGTACACTCCTGCTAACTTGTACATTATTTTATTCTATTATTTTTATTCATTTGTCTTCGTACTAGCTATCGAGCCTTATACTTATCCTTTTGTCGAATCAGCTATACAGCCTTGTACATTTCTTATGTGTGTCATATTGGGTGTCCAGCCTAATATCAACATACACTTATGTTTGCTCTACTGCTCTTTTATGGTCAACACTATAAACTGGGGGATGAAACATTCCCGAGATCAACTTTAAACATGCTGCTCTTCAACAACCAAAGGCACACCTGCTATCCGTGCGTTATCGGCCAACCAAAAGCAAGCATTTGCCTAATCCTGCTGGTACTTCCAACCACTCTGGCAAATCATGGTGCAGCAGTTGTCCGATATGCAAGTCTTCTCTTGATTTTGTCGAGTATTCGTTCCCACTTGCTCTATCATATGAATAGCCAACGTTTCTATTCGTATTAACTCACTTCGTTGCCTGCACCCGGGGCATACACCCAGGGCATACAGCCGGGGCCTACAGCCGACGCTCGGGGCATATATACACCCGGCGGGGCACACACCCGACCAGGGCATATATACCCGGGGCATGCACCAGGGGCATACACCCACCCGGGGCATACATCCACCGTGCGAAATTTCTGTCTGCTGCGATCTGCTGCGAATAAATCTGTGTCTGCTGAAACTCAAATTCGTATAAACTGTGAATCTAAAAGCCGGAAGAGGTGAAGGTACGCTTTCGCCAGAATTCGCCGGCGAAATAGCACACGAGACCTGGCCAAATTAAATATCGTGATTTCCGTTCGCGATGTGACAGGAACCCCTCGCACAATTATGGTGCCCGATAGACTTTATTACCCCAGAGTCGATGAGTGTATCGTATATAGTGATACAAAGGTTGTTTCAAGACCGACCGGACACGTTGCGCAGTTGCGGCCAGGGGAGATATCTTCCTGGGATTTTGCCGGCCCGGGGCCGTGTCACAGAGGCCTGGGCCGAAGAGAAATTTGAGGACCGCGCACGGGCTGAGTCGCAATATGCGTGAAAATCGAGAAGCTTTCAAAAGTGTGTCAATTTTCACAAATTCGCATACTTTATATTATTTTTTTGCGCCTGCGGCGAGAAATTTTGGAAGTGGGCCGCACGGGACGGACTCGGGCGGAAGGAGATTCCCGATGCGGCCCGAGTCACCTCCCCATACGGTATCTACCCTGGTCGCAGCGTTGTCACGTGTTGGATCGTCTAGTGCCGGAGGACGGAGACCTCACTTCGACTCCAGTGCTGTGGGAGCGTGAAGATGATGGAGCGCAGGCAGATCGGCATGCCCGCCCCTCTCTTAGCGAATCAGGCGAGCACCGTCAGGGTGCCCAAGGTACACGCCACGCAGTCGACACGAAGACGGAAACCGTAGTAATATCTATCTGCCCTGGCCTATTCATACTTGTACCATCATGCGCCTACAGCAATGCCTTCAGTGGGTTGCCAATAATCACGTCGACCCGCTAGCGGGGGTCGAGTAAATCCGGCAGATGGGGGGCTACTTACGATTAAAATTTTCAGGCCCTGAAAATTTAGACCCCGAACTTTTTTTTCAGGGCCTGATTTTCATTTTCAGGCCCTGAACTTCACTTTCAGGGCCTGAAAATCACTTTCAGGGTCTGATCTTGTTTTATAGTGGGCTAGTTATACACCCTAGAAAAAAGCTCGTGGTTTATATAAGTTTTTCACAAAAGTTCAGGGCCTGAATTTTGAAATTCACACTCTTAACAACAACCCTGAACTTTTTTTTCAGGGCCTGTACTTTTTATTCACTTTTCGTGTTATATAAAGTTTAGAATTATATTCTCATGTCGCCATCTAACACCCTGAAAAAAAAGTTCAGGGCCTGAACTTTTACAGTGTTCCAAGCCCTGAAAATTCATATCAGGTCCACAAATGCCTTTTCGGGCCCTGAAAATGCCTTTTCGGGCCCTGAAAATGCTTTTCAGGGCCTAGAACCCCCGCCTGTCATCAAAGACGCGAACACGGCGGTTTGAAACCGACCCTTTAGATGAAATCTCCAAGGGGTCGCCACATCTAGTACCCCTGTGAAACGAAACCTGAGTTTTGGGGTTTTCCATTTTTCACTTTTTTTCAATGAATCTTAACGAAAAAAAAACTTAGGTTTCGTTTCGCAGGGGGAGGGGCTACCGGGAATGGGAATGGGAACTTCCATATAGAACACATGAAAAATAGAAAACGGGAATTCCCAGTGGGAATTTTATATATACATATTTATATATTATTTTTTTTGTTTGAAAACTATCCCCCCCCCTGTGTGAAACGAAACCTACGGTGAAGTATTTCAAACTTAAGTACGAGAATTCTCGTTTCAGAAACGGGAATTTAATATTTGTTTTAATGAATTTTAAATCAACAATTCAATGATGACGGAAACACCTCAGAATTCCCGGAAGTCTCGCTTTATGGTGACGGGAACACGCAAAATTCCCGTTCGACTCGTAAGTATGGCATTCCCATCGGGAATTCCCGTTTTCCCGGGAAATTCCCGGCGGGACTGGCCATTAATGGGCAGATTCTATGATGTGACAGATCGAGTTCTCATGAAGCATGATGGGACCTGACAGGAGTCGACATCGAGTTATGTTCGAAAGTTCGAGATCTGAAACCATGGCATAAGGCAGCCGAGCAGGCTGAATGAATCAGTTTTGAATTTGTTACTGTGAACAGCCACACCTGGTTGTTGGTAACTTCAACATTAAGGAAAGATCCGATTCATATATATATCATGCTTACAGCAATATATATCTCTTTGTAGGACTGAACTAGGTTCCCTGCATTGTGTAAGTAGTCTGAGACAAGGCTCTATATCGGTTTCATTTTTCGGTATCGATAGTATCCGATATCCGAAAACTGGTATCGATAATCGGCACAATCGATAAATAATCGATTATTGGGGCATTTATATGTGATTTGTTATGAATTAAATATGGAGCACCAAAACCTGCACAATCGATAGTTTGATATCGCAATCCGATAATCGGCGATAAATGCGATATATCGATAGTATCAGTTATCGGAAATATCGATATAGAGCCTTGGTCTGAGAGGCTCTTAGAGAGCACCCCCGAACAACTGGTATCAGCGTGGTTACGTTAGACGCGACCTGTTTGTGCCGACTGCAACTTCGGGTGTACAATTACCGGCACACGAATTCCGGGAGGCCTTTCCGCGAGTTCCTAGAAGAATTCTGAAGACAACGACGTAAAACGCGCTTAATTGCGCCTGCCTTTCGTCAGGGCTGCGAATATCGACGGAAAATATATCATATACTGTTCCTGAATGCATATACCACACGTACAAGTGTGATGTAATTTGTCCTTGCAGGTGCCTTTCCGCGGGAATTGCCTTTTGTTCGACCAAAATCAGCGTCAATCGGCAGAATTTTATCGCCCGCACCGTGTGAGCTCACTGCCGTTAACGTGCGTTCGCGTCACAACGCAATCATGGACTCTCAGCATGGAATTCCGCAGCACGCAGCTGTAGCGACTTCCGCGGGGCAATCGCCGTTCTCTCAACCCGGCCACTTGCTTCAGTGGCATCTTCAGGCTGATTTACCTTGGGGGTGCTCTCAACACTAGTACCTGTGCAGTACCCTGAGAGTTTCCCTAAGGAGCTGGAGCTAAAGCTGGAGCTGGAGTTGCAACTGCTGCATTGATGCTGTGCTGACTCTTCAGTTCCTTAACCAGGGTGTTGATCGTATTGATGAGTTTGCCGGACCCATCCTTAGCACCCTGATTCTGTTGCTGCTGTCTCCTGAACGGATTCTGAGCTGGTGGCTTGCCTTTGATATCTTTTCCATCTGGGGTCTTGGTGGAAAAACAATCCTTTGTGACGTGATTAGTACGACCACAACGCTGGCAAGGCTGAGGATTCTGTGATTTTCCTTTCCCTTTTCCTTTGCCTTTTCCACCTTTCCCGTTGCTCCGATTCTGATTGGAGTTCTGAATGCCACTCTGGTTCTGATTCCAATTTTTGTTGGATTTGTCATATGGCTTTTTGCCACGCCCTCTGTCTTTGTCCTTTTTGACTGGGCCTCCTGATGACTGCTCCTTCTGACCCCGATAGTGAAGGGTCTCTGACTGCTTCGAATGAACGACATAATTCAAATCGAGCAGTATCTGTGTGGTTTCTTGCCACGACAGATTATTCCTTTCTTGCTCTGTTAGGAATCTTAACTGGAACTGTCTGCGGAGATCTGGATCCATGCTGCTGACAAATCTGTCCTTTATTAACACATCGTTCAGATCAACTGCTGCTAAAGCAGCCAGTGACGTAAACGTGCGCAAATAGTCTGAGAAGGTTTGGCTTCCTTGAGTCAGTGCCATCAGGTGTTTCTTGGCTACTGATCTCTTATGAGGGTTGCCAAATTGGCTGAGGAATATCCGTCTGACCATCTCATATGTGGCATCCGGTTGCTGTGCCACGACCTGGAAATAGTGTTGGTCATTGGTTTGGATAAGAGTCAGGAATACTGTGATCAGGTCTTTGTCCTTGACTCCTGGATAGGTGAACTGAAAATACCGGTCCACCGTGTCCAACCAAACTTCTGCGTCCTGTCCAGATTTGAATTCCCTAGGTGGTGTCATCTATACCTTTGGAACCAAACTGGGTGGAGCTGGTGCTGGAACAGAATCATCGTCTGGATCTGTAAAGACTATTGGAGGATTGTCTTCTGCGTACTCAGTCTCTGGTTCCTTCGGTTCATTGGCTGGATCCCTATATCGGCTCATATCGGGCCTCATACGACTGATGTTGTCGAAGTATCCTATCTGGTCGAATCTGGTTTGAGTGTTGTCATAACTAGCGATCCACTTAGGAACCTTGAACCGGCTGAATGAATCATAGGAGCCTAGGATGTCGAAAAACCATGTCGATGGATCTGGATTGATGGCTGGGATTTCTGGTTCTTCCTCTTCGAATACCACCATCTAAAAACAAAACACAACACAAAAGATGCCTTCAGCTAACTGAGTGTGTGTGTGTGGTATATATATAGTATATATATATATATCTATGTTATATATGTATAGTATATCTGTATGTTTACATACATGTAGTACATTTGTACATTATAATGAGGTAATTATGTATATATATATCCACCTTCTTCCCCCTTCAAGGAAGTGTGAACATAAGGCAGTTGTCAATTGCCCTTTTACCTCATGTATAGCATGCATACCTTATAGGAAGCAACTGTTACAATTTTAGGGTTGCAGCCCTACAGTCTTTGGGTTGTAGCCCTGCAGTTTTTGGGTTGTTGCCCTGCAGTTTTTGGGTTGCTGCCCGAAATATTATCATGTCTGTGCTGATTACAGTATGATATATTTATGCCAAACACGAAGTGTATCCAATATTTTAGCTCCAGATGGCACATTCAAAATGGAGGCCACCGACGACCCCAACTCTCCCTTAGAGGCATCTGCAGCCTTATCAGAGTCATCTTCATCATCATCATCGGAGGCAGAGGGTGACAACGCTAGGCAAAGGGGGGGGGAAGTTACCTCTGACGAGGAAGGCTGCGACAGCGACAGTACAGTAGCAAGCGTAGCCATCCTAATCTCCGACAGCAGTTCGTCTGAATCTGAACAAGATGCAACGGAGCAGGAGGACTGGGCACAGGAGCAGGTGTGTGCTCTGCGACCGGTGACGTGCCCCACATCAGCGCAACCCGCTGTGCGAGACTGGGGACCTTACCCCACGAGGGCCAGATGGGAAGCGTTCCAGATGCTTCCGCGAGAGCGCAGGGAGCAGGCTGCACAGCACCATGCGGAGGAATTGGAACCTGAGTGGGAAGAGGAGGCATACTGTTTGTGGAAAACAGGGCAGGCACTGCGTCTGCAGCAGGAGCAACGGAGGAGCAGAGGGGTTAACCACAGGAGATCGCGCAGAGTTAGCGAGCCAGTACTGGCAGCACCTATAGAAGCTGAGACAGGGCAAAGCAACGATGGGTATAGCTGTTTCAGGAAGGAGGCACCAGCTGCTGCGGCGACACCTAGTGATGAGCGGAACAGCGGCGCGGACGGCAAGGTCAAGCAACACGGAGGCGAGACCAAGGAGGCCAAGCCGGATGAGGAGGACGCAGAGGTACCACAATGGATCCTGGACGAACGCCGTGCTACCCGTACCCCTGCTGCAGTGTACCCAAGCAACACCATGTCCCGCGAGAGCTGTGCTGGGAAAGCACGAGAACACATCGCAGGAAGGAGTTTCAGCGTCCAGAACACGAGGCATGGGGTCAGCGCAAGCAGTATACGCGATCCCCCTCACCTTGTTGCACCATCTGTTCTGTGGGCTGAAGTTGGGTAAGCGTATGAGCGAGGAAAGCGCAACAGCAGTCATGGACCTCATCGCCACTCTGACAGCGCAGACGGACGAGATCCCGATGCAGGAACAAGATACTGGGGTCTAAAACCCTCAGGGCGCAAAGCAGCGCAAGACCCGCAGAGCGAGAGGAGTACCAGGGCGACATAACCGTTTAAGCGTTGGCAGCGTAATTCGGGGACGGAGCCTCGGGAAACCTCCAACGCGGAAGGGGATGATGAGAAGTGAGATTCTCTGGCTGGTGGGGGATAAATATATATAGTCAGATATATATCTATCACAGAACGTGCAGTCAGTGAACACTCGCTTTCGGAATACTAAGATGATAACATAAAATACTTTAGGGGTTTTATGCATCTGTGTTCCGAGCTACCGAGACGCATGCTACGTGTGACACGGCTCTCCGAAGGAGGACAGCAGGAGACAGGCCCCCCCACTTTATAGTGGGGGGGTAAATCGGTCTACCCGTGACACCACCTCCTCCAGAAGGAGAGAGGTGGAAACAGGGAGCAGTGTCAATAGGCCCGCCGGCCATCCCACAGCAAGAAATCTAAGGAGCCGGTTTCAACTCAGCTAGATGGGCATCCGCCGGAGCTAGTTCATGCTGCTTAGATTGAAACAGAGTAGGGCTACACAGAATTGTCTAGTGAATCAAGGTTTGGGCTCTGGAGCAGGCGGCGGCGACGTTCTCGATGACAGAGGACGTCGAGCGTAAGGAAGACGATGTTCAGCCAATGCCCGTGCGGTGCCAAGGCCAAAAGCGGCCTGGCACCACCAGAGCGAATGCACCGACGAAGAAAGGGTGAGGAGGTGGAAGGTGGAAAATGCGGTGAAGGGATGTGGTCGAGCTCATGGGAAAAGGCTTGAAAGGGATGATGGTGAAGGGTGAAGTGGGCGTGACAACACCACCAGACACCACCAGATGGTGACCAAGGGGTGCACAAGGTGAAGGTGAGGGAAGGGGAGGGATGAGGTCGAAATAGTCAAAGCACTCGTTGTCGATGGTGAGCGCGATGGACTCGAGCTTGGTGTCTGGTGCGCAAACACCACCAGACACCACCAGACCATAGCCAATGGTAGGATGTTGCCGATGTACTCGAAGAGAGATCAACGCTGAACGAACAACGGCCATACGTGCACGCTGAGGTCCAGTGGACATGGTCGCCGACCACTGACCGCTGACTGCAGAATCCGCGAACCCAAAGCTAGGGTTCCCAAGCGAAAAGCTAACTTTTCGTAAAATTAAGCAAATCAAACGATGAAAGGGTCAAATTGGGGTAGATTCTCGCAAGGAAAACGTCGGTGAAGTCAAAAACGTCGTGCGGCAAACGGTCTTCCCGCCAGGAGCGGTGCTGCTGGCCAGAAAGTCGAGAGTGCGTTTGGGTTCTTGGTGTCGACGTAAAATTAACCAAATCGAGTGATGGAAAAGTGAAATCGGGGTCAAATTTCACGGGGAAAGCGGAGGTAAGGTCAAAAACGGCGTACGACCAGCCAGTTGGTCGTACGAAAAGCACAGCTGACTGCGCGTGGTTTCGTAGAAGAGGTGTCGTGTTATGGTCGTGAATAAGGACACGAATCTGTTGTTAATTGTAAAGTGCTCAAAATCGGGTCTTCCACGACCGCAGGTTCAGCGAGAACACTGAACGCGTAGAAGTCGCGGGCGAAGATGGCTTCGGGGTGAGCAAACCCCTAAGTACTCCGCGTGGTTTGGTTGATGAAGTAGACATGTTGTTAGTGGTAAATTGGTCGTTAATTAGGAAACGAATCTGTGGTTAAACATGTCAGTCGCGAGAAAAAAAATCACGACGTGGTGAAGTCCGTGAAGACGTGGTAGTCGATAAGGTGACGAGTCTGTGGTGACCGGTACGTTCGGCGAGACGGAAATTAGCAACCCCAAAAAGAAAGTGCCACCAAAAGAGGTGGTGACCCGTAACCTGATGAGAAGTGAGATTCTCTGGCTGGTGGGGGATAAATATATATAGTCAGATATATATATATCACAGAACGTGCAGTCAGTGAACACTCGCTTTCGGAATACTAAGATGATAACATAAAATACTTTAGGGGTTTTATGCATCTGTGTTCCGAGCTACCGAGACGCATGCTACGTGTGACACGGCTCTCCGAAGGAGGACAGCAGGAGACAGGCCCCCCCACTTTATAGTGGGGGGGTAAATCGGTCTACCCGTGAGGGGACTCAGACCCAAGGACTGAGGGGCACGGGACCCAAGAACCCGTGGCTTAGAAGCCAGGGGGACTCAGACCCAAGGACTGAGGGGCACGGGACCCGAGAACCCGAGGCTTAGAAGCCAGCATCACGGTGCATGTTTGTTGATCCCCAGACAATGTAAATACAGGCGAACACTAGACGCTAGCGAGGACGTAAGCGCGCGCCTAAAAGGGGGGGAGAGTTGTGCTAGGGTAAGTCACGAGACAGAATGACGGCGTGTCAGAATGACGAGTGACGGGTACTATGACAGTCACCAATGACAGGCATTTATATGACCAAATGACGAGAGTGTCTGACAGAAATGACTGACAGAAATGACTGACAGAAATGCCTGACCCGAAAGTGAGTTTTGGTGGGAAAACCAGCAGTCAGAGAAATTGGAGGGAAAGCTGGTAGACCTCCAATATTGCCGAGTCAGCACAGTTATAATTATTCAGAGTGATATGGAGTGGCCTGGAATGATTGATGATATAACTGGGCTAGTCGGCAGATTCTATGATGTGACAGATCGAGTTCTCATGAAGCATGATGGGACCTGACAGGAGTCGACATCGAGTTATGTTCGAAAGTTCGAGATCTGAAACCATGGCATAAGGCAGCCGAGCAGGCTGAATGAATCAGTTTTGAATTTGTTACTGTGAACAGCCACACCTGGTTGTTGGTAACTTCAACATTAAGGAAAGATCCGATTCATATATATATCATGCTTACAGCAATATATATCTCTTTGTAGGACTGAACTAGGTTCCCTGCATTGTGTAAGTAGTCTGAGAGGCTCTTAGAGAGCACCCCCGAACAGTACACATGGCACCCCAAGGGGGGTCGAAATGACCAAGTTGGGAGTTTGGGTATCGCCCGCAAAAATCTCCAATGTATTGTAGTGATGATAATACATGTATTACCTAATTCGATGTTGATAAAAACGATGATGAATTCGGTTTTGGCCAATTCCATGCCGCGTGATGTCAATACTGGCTGAAACTCTAATGGGTATGTCTGGAATGACACGAAAATAGTTAGGGTTTCGGGATGTAAATGAGTTTACATATCGATATAATGACAGCTTAATATCGATATCGACTTTCGATGCCTCTTTGAACCTAAACTGAAGGGGAACTTCCTATGAAGCTCACAGATTCAGTAATTTTATTCATTTTCCTACTTTCGCGACAGAGGTGCACCCTACAGCAAAAATGACTTATAGGAGTGTTATTCAGGTAATTTACATATACTTACCTACAGCATGCCCTTTAAACGAGGGAATAAGATAGGTTGATTTGCCAAAGCAGGAGTGGAAGCTACGGCTACTGCAGTGGATGCAGAAGAGCATATGGTACAAGTTCCCCAAGAAGCCAGTCTCCAACCTGCGAGCAACCGCGAGGCAGCAAAACTGTCACGCACGCACGCACGCATAACAAAAGATAAACAAGCAGCCGAAGAGTATGTTGAGAACCTAACTAATAAAGTTTTGGAACTAGAAGCACAACTTGAGAGTGAAAAGGAGCAGAAAAAAAACAATCGTCGGTTGGCGCTAAGATGGAAGAAGCGTGTGCAGCAGCGCCAGACTCTTGGGCCAAAAAAACACCGCCGCGTACACCGTCGGCAACAGCTTGAGGAGTCGGTTGCCAACCCTGCACTTAAACGGAAGATACTAACACGTATGGCTGCTAACATACATGAGTTCATCGGGGAAAAGTTCAGAAACCCACAAGATGGTGCTGCTGCAATTGGGACCCTATTGGAAGACATATCACTGCACTATCAACATCAGCTCAGACACGACGCTAGTGAACAGGCACAGTCACCTAAAGAAACTAAAGCAGCCATCGTGATGTTGCCTACGGAAGCGACGGCCACGTCACCATCCGGTAACCGTCGCCCCCTCCCCCCCCTCCTCCCTCCCCTCCCCCGGGTTGGGATTTAACCCAAGCTGAGTGGGGTAAGCCCCAATACTCAGACTACAGTCCCCAAAACTGTTGCATGATTTTTGCACTCCTTGCTAAGCTCAGCGTTCCCTGGCTGCGGGTTGTATGGGCGTATGCGCACCTACCTGACCAGATTCTCCGTCACGGGGACCTTCTTGACTTTTCGATGCAGGGCCTTGAGCACCTGCACGGCCAGCGCAAAACCCACCTCCGTCATCACATCAACAAACGGAAGACGGGGGACCTCAGGTCTCGCACTGCACAGAGCTTAAAAATAGAGGTGGCCAACCGCATCATCAGCAAGTCTCAGAAATACAGAAACAAGTCTCGCTACCACAACGAGAAAATCTTCAAACTCCGCATGGAACTGGCAACGGCACCTCCGACTGAAACAGAAACGACGGAGGGGTGAAGAACTTCGTTACGTACCTGCAGCTTGCTGCGCCAACCTGGCGCTCCGATGCCGTTCTCCCTTGTCCCAGATATCAGCCAACATAGCAGCATGTTCTGGACTGAACCCTGCCCACGGGTTATCTTCACGAATAGCTTCTGCGTCTTTTGCTAACTCGGCCGAGTGATCTAGTAACTGGGGGGCAAAGCGTATACGCTTCTGCCAAAACTTCCTAGGTATTTTTGATACTGCCTCTCTTATTGCTGCCTCTGGTAAAAATCTGTCTGGCTTGTGCCATGCTGCTGCTGAGAGGGGATATCCCGTAGGAATATTCAGGGACCCCTGCAGGTTGAAAACTACAATCTGATAAGTCATCTTAAGTGTATGCTCCCCATAAAAGCTTATTGTGTGTTTCATTGTCACCGGGATTCCTACGGTCTTTATCTCACGTCTTGGCAATACCCTCGAAGCCCCGAGACCGGTCGGGTAAATACGCTCAAACTGGAAAAACTTATCAACGTTATTCTGGTCGGTAATAATCACCGTGACCGTTTGACCACCGTGGCGGGTGTTGGACTCTCCTACTTTCTTGCCCAGTGGTCGAACCAAACTGTCAAACACCTGCTTAGGAAATCTACTTATCGTGGTGTTCCGTTTTGCTGCATCCTGACCTTTGAGGTCCCTGAACACATCGCGTGCGACCTGGACGGTGAACTCAGCGTTCTCGACAATAGATAAGTCGAGGTTCCTAACCTGCTGACTGCAACCAGGTTGGCAACACTTTCGTGTATCGGGCAGCCCATGGCCTTTCAGTGAAGCCGTCCTGAGCTCTAAAACGCGTTCTATGCAGAAATGAGCCATCTTTTCCGTAGGGTACCAGAGGCCTAAAATCAGCCCAAAATTGTAGTGTTCGAATGGCTATGACCGGGGTGAAAATACAGACAGTTAAGAACCAAACTCGAAATTCGAAAACATGCAAACTTTTTAAAAGCATCCGAATTAAAATCTGAAAAAAGCGTCCCAGGATCCTATGTTCTCAATTCGTAAAGATTTCGTGCCGCGTGACCTCAAAAACTGACGAAGCTGGCAGTATCTGGCAAACTGTCTGGCTGATATACGCAAATACGAAATGCTGAGGGCTGCTGTAGCCGCGTAGAGAACAGGAATGTTTTTTCAAAGGCAAAAACAAAATTTGGCAGTGAGTAGCCGCCTTGAGATGCCACGTAGGACGCGTAAACCGGATCCGCGTGTGACAGGGGGGTGGTGCCCGTTTTAGTTGACAATAACAAGAGAAATGTCGGTAAAAGTCACGCGCCAACTTGGTCATTTCGCGGGTAGTCATGGGTGCCATGTGTAAGGCTGCTGCAAGAGCATGCTGAGTTCTGCCTCTTGACCCACCTAAACGGAGACATTGCTCAGGCGTCACTTCCCTATTTTGCAGAGCAAATGTACACATATGGAAAAAGATATCGCTAGAATATATTGTGCTTTTCAAAGGCAAGCTGTGGTTACGTGTGGTTTCACAACCACAAATAAAGTGTGTGGGCTGTGTGGCTTGGTGTGGTTCTGAAGGTGTGAACCTCTGACCTTTATAATCTTGTCCTGTGTCATATTAGGGAGGTTCCGATTTCAATTTCCGGATTACAATTTACGAGTTAAGGTCATAGATTCCCGAATCTGGATGACAGACAGTCCTTATCTCGGGATTTTGTCCTTAACTCGTAATCTGTAGACGTGAAAATCCGGGATAAACGCCCTTATCACGTTACGAAATAAGAAATTTACTTCCGAGTTACGGCTTAAGGACTGTTCGCGATCTTTACCGTCGATAACGCATTTTCCCCAGATTCTTTCGATCTCACGGTTTTACACACGACGACACGAGCGTTCAACCATCTGTAATAGTGGACTGGTTTGAGTCAGAAATCCCCTCTCGCTCTTACAAGTATGCAAGTCTGCCCGTAAGTCACTGTCCAGCGGCTGTTGTTTTCGGTATACTAACGTATACCGAACATAAGATAACTTCCCATATGCATTCTAATAAGTGTTAGGAACAACATGTTTTTTGCGCGAGTAGGATCCGCTCGGAATCTAGGATGCTGGACTGGTTCTTGTGACGGGGGGTAATGGGCGTGATTCGAGCCAGCCAACTCGACTCACGCCCAGCAGGGACGCATACTGCACAGCATGAACATATCACGCATATCATATAAGCAATAATAAACACTTGATGACCGTTTGGCAGTACAATTTCACCTCTAGCGGAAACGCGGATGTCAACCGCGTCCACGTTTCCGCTCGGGTTTCCTCCCTCATTCGCGCGCTTGTTTGCAAGAGAGCCTGCGCAACGGATGAGGGAAGCGTTATCAAAAATAGTATGTCATATGTGTTGTCTTCCCTAAAAAAATTGCACAGACTGAACGGTCAACCACACTTCTCGCTGTGGGCTGATGCGTTCATTTGGCGGAAGCGGGTGGAATTTAAGGAATTTGAAACCCGCAATAGTTGCGCTATGGGTTGTCATTCTTTGCGAAATGGGTACCCACATACTAAGTAGGAATATGTGCTAACATTTTGAAGCAAAAGATAACTCAGATTAGTATACAATCTTAGAGATCTTTATTTCGCTGGACAGGGGCACACTGCGGGAGAGAAAGCCTTCCGCCTTAAGTTAAAACTACATATTTAACAAATCAGACCTAAGGTATATACCAATATGAGGTGGTTATCCAGACGCGCCTATCTTGACAATGCGCACGTTGGCGAACTTGTTCGCCGACGTGTCATTGTCAAGATAGGCAGTGCCTGACAACTAACTTGTCTTGCGTTGATCCCCTACTAACCCAAAGATCGAAGGTGACCAAGGTGTCCACGAGCGCCGCTTGACAATGTTGAGCAGCGCTTGACAATGTTTGTGAGAGACGTTGCCCTTTATCGTCGTCCATTTAGTCAAATTAATTTTGAACTCTACCGTCGATCCCCAGCCTGTTTTCCGCTTCTCGACTGCACTAAATCTGCGGCAGGTATAAATCGTTTGTGCAAGATCTACCTACAATATAATCAAGTATTTCACGTTTCCCCATCCAAGGTACAGTTTTCCCACCACTTAAGATTATTTCACTATACAGTCCTCCCAACACTGTATTTATACTTACATTATTTCCATTATTCCCATCACTTAGATTATTTCACTACACAGTCCTCCCACCACTGTATTTATACTCACAATATTTCCATTTTTTACCCACCACTCATTTCATATGTAACTTTCAAATTTGAAGTTTGAAGGTGATGACTGATACATAACCGATAGAGCGTGATGACCGATTTGAAAGAGCTGGCGTTCAAAGTTAGCAAATTCTTTTGAATTCGAACACTCTTCCACCTCACCTGACAGCTTCTACCATGGCCAACGCTTCCGACCGCTCCCTTACGTGTCTTTCCGACAATGCTCGAGTCATCAATCGATTCCAGAATCACAATGAGAACGGCAAGCGTGTCCGTGATGACACCCCGACTGATACCACAATGGCAACGGAAGACACGCGTGTCACTGACGCAGTTTCCAAGGAAGTTCTCGACTCTCTGAAGCGCTCTCGACAAACCGGAGCTGACCTGCTCGGCAGTGAAGGAGAGAAGAACACCCTCAAGAACTCCGACACTGCTGTGAAGCACTTTCAGCACTTTCTGAAAGTACACCTTGATATCACTACCAACTTTTGGGACTTCCCGCTTATTCAAGATGATCCTGATTTGCCTACGCTTCCTAATCTACTCCTCGCGTACTTCGATCCCGAGATCCTTCACCCGAACCATCCTGGGGAGCCCCGCTTCACGCATGTCTGGATATTACAACGCGCTCATGGGAACAAGAAGAAAGGCGATCTTATGGAACGCGCCACTATCGAGAACTACTTTTCCGCATTGCAACGCAAATACAATAAGGAGATTGAAAAGAAGACCTGTGCTGGAATGAATGGCGACACCATTCCCTACGCGAACTTCCATTCCGATCATGCCTTCCGACTTGTCAATGTCATGAAGAACAAGTTGGAAGAGCAAATGCCCAACAATCCTGTCCATTACCCGGTGCCCGACTACGATGATGCGCAGCGCATTCTAAATGCACCTATCCTAAAGGGAGATTCTGTCTTGGCGACGACATTGCGTCGCTCACTTACAACCGGATGCACCGTATGGCCACGCGGAGGTGCCGAGTACCGTGATTTGGATTTGGACATGTTCAAATTGATTGATCGTGGTATGCCTTGGATTTCTGAACGACAACCTGGTGAAAGGGTGAAATTTTTCGCCAGCAAGCTGCCATGTAAAACTGGCAAGCATGCTGAACACTTCAAGGATCAAGTGTTCTTTCCGAACCATGATAATCCTGAGCTTTGCTTAGTCACCCAAATTAAGGATGAAGAAGACATGCGTGCAGCCCGTGGTTTCAAATGCCGGGCATTTTTCCTCGCTCTAAAATATGACCACTCAACAAGGACCTACGTCGACTTCCTCGACTCACCCATCCAAGACAGAGTAATGATAAATTTCATGCGCAACATTTCTATCTCTGCCAAAACTAAGATTGTCTATACCAACCACTGTGTTCGTGCCTGGATGATCACCGAGGCTCTTGCCAGCGGTGCGGAGGAGCACGTCGTGAAGGAACGCTCCAGGCATGTTTCCAATTGCGCAGTGAAAACCTACAAGAAAATCAGCTCTCTCGAGTCGCGCGCTCTATCTGACGTGATATCTAATCGCGCTGGGGGCGGTCAGCAGACCCTTCATGACGCTCGTCAAAACATTGCTCACTCCGCGCTTGCCCCCCCGCAACCGCAAGCGCAAAACCCTATTCCCATGCCCGCATGTGACTCCAGTGCTTTCTTTCAGGCGATGCCACCTTCAGCCTTCAATAATTGTGTCTTCAATTTTAATTCTGGCGACAATTTTTACAACAACACCTACAACTACTACACCCCCAACCCCATCACCGGCCTCTCTCAAGCCGACCTTGAGGTTGCCGCGTCCACCCCCGTGGACCCCGCTGATTTCTTCGGATGCCCAGCAGAAGATTCTTTCCGAGAAGATGATTTCGGACTCTTGCTGAGTCTCTCCAGTTGTTTTCTCTAGATAATTTATAGCCCGTAGCACAGGCTGTTGTAGGGCTTAGCAGTGTGTGCTGCGCCGAAAAACATTGATTCTGCTAACTCAACTGTACAATTTCTTAATATAATGCTCGTATTCACTGTCACAACCTGATATGATTTGTGATAAGCCTATCGCTGTCCTCCCGATTGTGAATTGCCTTGCCTTATCGTGAATCGCCTGTTTATATCCTGCCTTATCGTTATCGCCTGTTTATATCCTGATTCCCCTGTCTTCGTTGCCGATCTTATTTCGTATCTGATGTTACATAATATCACGTCATCATATTTTATTACGTAAAATCATGTCATCATCGAAATTCGATGCGCGCGCGTATCGTGCCATCCATTATTCAATGATCCCCACCTGTGTTATAAAGGTTTTGCTAATTTTCGGTGTTCATCATCATACGCCCGCGTGGGCGAGTGGATTAAGCGGGGGCGGTGGGGTGCGGGTTGGTGTGTGTGCGGCAGGTACCTGGATCGAAGCCACAAGTGGAGCGCGATGGAGCAGTGGTGGCGAAGCGGTACAGGCGCCTCGGTGGCGCCCCCCGGAGAGCCGGGGGGGGTCGCCGGGGCGCAGGCGAGGCAGGGGAGCTGAACTGGGACACGTCATTA
Source organism: Cymbomonas tetramitiformis (assembly GCA_001247695.2). Classification (NCBI taxonomy): domain Eukaryota; kingdom Viridiplantae; phylum Chlorophyta; class Pyramimonadophyceae; order Pyramimonadales; family Pyramimonadaceae; genus Cymbomonas; species Cymbomonas tetramitiformis. The sequence goes on along the minus strand of LGRX02011944.1, from coordinate 2,692 downwards.
GCATTTATGCTCCCCAGGATATTTTTCATATAATTATTACTGAATATTATTCATATATATGTTTTAAAATATTTCTGAATATTTCTGAATATTTTTATATTTTTATATTTTACTTTTTCATGTATAAATTTAAATAAGCGGCGTCTTGACAAGAACCCTTGTCCGCAGACGTGTCATCCGACGTGGGCCAACCAGAGTACTCCATTTTTAGCAACGCAAGACAATGCAGTGTCACAATTCGAATTGAACACGGATGACGGAAGCGAGTTTCTCGGCCTTATTTCGGAATGTCCACAGCTGAGACAAAAATCGGAATCGAAAAGCCATCCCGGATTAAGCGGTTTCCGAGTTACGCGTTCCGGGTTACGATATCGCGCGTATCCCGCGTATCCCGTAAATTGTAATCCGGGAATTGAATTCGGAACCTCCCTATTACCTTACTTACTTACTTACTTACTTAGGGTGATTCTATGGTTTGGTGTCAGGTCACCCGACTGTAGTCGGCGTCGGCAGTTTTTTGATCACAGCAAGCTGATTGGCTCGGACGACCGTAGGTCGACGGAAAGTCGACGCCGACTCTTGCATGTCACGCCCATGTCACGCTCCAACATTTCCGAGTTTTTGGAGTCGACGGAATAGTTTGGCCGTGACATCTCGTGACATGAAGCATCTTTCGTCGACTTTCGGTCAGACCTTGCTCTGTGCATCCTTGGATCTAATGGAGGCCTGATTTTTTTGACGGCTTTCGAGAGAGACGACTCTCTGCCGACTAAATCTACGTGCCACGTCGGAGAAACTACTCTCGCCTTTTCTGTTTTTCACATCGTTGCCCATCTGCCGACGCATGCCGACTATTCTGAAGCGCTGTAAAAATTCAAAAAAATTGTAGGCTTCTTGCCCTTCTAATAATTCTCGGTTCGTGCTTCCCCACGCAGCGAACATGTCTGCAAGTGAAACTCCCAGCCCTCCCTTTCCCGTCACAATTACTGCCACATCCATGTCGCCTTCCTCCCCCATAACTCGCAGTCAAACAACTCCATCCCCCAACAAGCCAAGTTCCGCACATTCTTCCCCCTATGTCACTCGGGCATCCCCCAAGCAAAACATTAAACCGCAAGTCAGCGGGAATCCTGCTGCGCCCTTTCGTCCCCCAGGCGCTACTTCTTCCCATGAAACTAAGGAGGAGAAGGCGGAGCGCATAAGAAAGCGCAACCGCGAGTATGCGGCTGACAAACGCGCTCGCATGAAAGCAGAAAAAAATGCACAAAATGCACAACCCCCTATGAACATTGATTCTTCCTCCACCATACTCATTGACGCGGATCAAGCTCCCACCCCCCAAGAACCCCCCAACCCATCGCAAGAGGAGGTAGAAGAACTTGATGCCAACCTTGAAGCCACTCAAGATGAGGATGAAGAAGGCGCAGAAGATGGTAACGATAACGATCTGGAAGACGACGACGATCTTCCAGCCAACCCAACCTCTGCGAAATGTGTTTGTGGGAAGTCGCACATTAGGCGTCAGCCGGCGTGGATAGCCGCAGAGCACATTCGCTTCGCGTCCCTTTTCACAAAAGCATCACTCACCACCACGGTGCAACGTCTTTTCCGTTTAGCGACTGCACAAGAGCTCGACGACCGTAATCTCCCACCAGTGTGGGAGGTTTTTGCGCAAGAGTTCAACAACCCTTCATGTAGAGTTCAAGTCCTTGAACCCTTAGACGATACGTGGGACTCAATCCACTATAGTGGTCACAACCCCAACCAATTAGTGCACACGCGTAGTGCGGAACAACTCAAGCTTGTGTACACACGCAAGCGCGCCTCTCTCACTGTTTTATGTGCCAACTATGACAAGAGTGGATTTAACGAGGGCGAGCGCTTCCAATACCTCAACTCTGTCAAAAATGAGAAAGCCGACGCATCCTTGTACTATTGGTGGCTCGTTATCGAGAGCCACAACTTCCTCCGTCGTGAAGAAGCTAGACGATGGTGTGGGTGGCTCTTCCTCCCAACCATCTGCCGCAAAAAAGAAAACCGCCGTGAAACGAGAATCTATTGAGCCCTCGCAAGCCGACGTAGCTATCTTAGATGCATGCCACGCACACCGCGACTTCATGCAACTCCAAACCCGCCAGACCCAATCGGAGCTTGATATGCAACACGCTGCCGCTTCCAAGGAGAGGGAGGACATGAAGATCGTCACCATGATTGCTTCCAATAATGATATGGACCCCATTGTTCGTGCAAAAGCTAACGAGAAACTCCTTGCTTGGCTTAGTGGTTAATTAGGATCTTGCTTGCATACCTTCCATTCTTGTAAAAGTCAACGTTGATCTTGCCTTCTCACTTGTTCTAGGCTCACTTCTTTGTGGATCACTCCGAGCATTCTTGCTACCTTCTCACTTCTTGTAGGATTGTAACCTTCTCACTTCTTGTAGGATTGTAGCCTTCTCACTTTTAGCATTCTTGCAACCCCCAACCCTTCCAAGTAGCATCACTTACTTTCATTCATCATCTCTCCTTGTCCTTCGTTGTTGGCAACGACAGATGAGGAAGCAACAATTTCTGAAAAAGTGATCCTACTTCAAGAGCTCTGGGAACTTGAAGAATGTGCTCTTTTTTCCTCCTCTCGTTTTCATACTTGCACAACTCAATGGAGTGCTAAATATTCCTTTGTACAGAGTCTATT